>OY284491.1:21248644-21465244 GCA_958336395.1 Ctenicera cuprea
CATTAATCGGTAAAGATCTGAATTTTGGTATACATGCTTATTACGGCTTCCCATTGAACATACTAAAAGTCCCCGTCAAAATTTGTTGCGCTCGAGCCGCCATCTTGGAAGAAAGGTACACTTTTTCAGTTTTTTGCTTATATCTCGGCAACTATAACTGATACGAAAAAATAGTTCAGATGAAAAATGTAGTTTATTAAATTGCCTATAAAAAGCATATTAATATTTTTTTTGTATCTCCAATACTTTAGCTGTAATCCGACGTTGAATAGCAAAATTATTTATATTTTTGCCCTCGATTTGCCTTTTTTTGTTTCTGTACACTGTAAAATCGGTAAAAAATATATTTTTTGAAATTTAATCCCTGAAACTACAAAGAAAATGTTTAAAATTAAAATTGTTGGAGCAACGAAATGATTTGGAAGGTATCGTAAGAATTTTTAATGACGCTAATGCCACTCACGATGAAATTGCTCACGCTGGAGAACGTTTTTTCTTATCTGTATATAACGCGCCAGCTAGTGAGAGATCTTTAAACCGACATCGTTATCACACCTTCAGAAAATTCGCGTAGAAGAGTAAGCCAAATCTATCATTGTTACCCCCTACGGCTGCTGCCGCCCAGCAACACTCGTTTCGTGTTTATCAGCAAGTCCAGAAATGGCGTGGATATGAAAAATCTCCAGAACTGTGGGGTTGGAGGAAAGTCCACGATTTCCTTGACCCTGTTCAGACACTGAAGGCCCCTGCTCCAGATTCAGTGCTCCCATTACTCTCATGCAATTGTAAAAAGGGATGTATGTACCTCATCTTGTGGATGCCGGAAAGCCGGACTAAAATGCACAGCGATTTGTGGATATTGCCAAGGTATCGCGTGTTTGAACTCGAACAGAAATCTCGGCATTGAAGACGAGAGTTCTATTGAGAGGGAATTTTATGAGGAACCTTTCAACGCGCCTCACAGCCAACTTGAGTACGACGACTTCGATGATGCCAACCCCGATGCCAACCACTTCCACCAGATGATTGGGCTTCAGACAATGCTAGTACGAGTACCTAGTACGAGTGGCATGCAACGATTTTAATTGGTAAGAATAAACGAACTTTCACATATCTAAGAAATACTAGCACAATTTTCAATGAATTTAATGATTTGTCATTTATTCATAATCTTTACAGGTCACGAAGCTGCAAAAAACCATTTGCACGGCAGTTTCAAGTGCTCAGGAGACTTTCTTCTCTATTCGATGTCGGATTACAGCTAAAGTATTGGAGATACAAAAAAAATATTAATATGCTTTTTTATAGGCAATTTAATAAACTATATTTTTTATCTGAACTATTTTTTCGTATCAGTTATAGTTGCCGAGATATAGGAAAAAAACTGAAAAAATGTACCGTTTTTCCAAGATGGCGGCTCGAGCGCAACAGATTTTGACGGGGACTTTTAGTATGTTCAATGGGAAACCGTAATAAGCATGTATACCAAAATTCAGATCTTTACCGATTAATGTCTTTATTTTATCTAATTTGACTGGACTATTCGGGAATTCGGCGTAGCGGCCAAGGCGCTGTCAGGATGAGACCTAATCAGGCTGGGAGTATTGCGTACAAATGAGTGGTAGCACACGGCGTTTCTGTTAAGAGTGCTCAGTTACTTGCGTAACCTGCACAACACTTGACATTTATAAGCAGTTCCAAAAAGAAATATCAGTATAAGTAAAACTGGAGTAATAATTAAAATTGGCAACTTTGCTCGACAAAACTGACGTGCATATTCTAGTTAAATGGTTCCCGCACTCACAACACCAACATTCGCACCACAAAAAGAAATAAATACTTTCAAAGGTTTGCTATTGTTTAAATCAGCATAAAATCTTATGCTTTTTAACCCCGATAAAGACAGGGTAAATCAGACCTAAGCAATAATTAAAACAACACAACGTAGCACTTGATTAATTTTAAATAATACTATTAAAATCTGTAATTAAAAATATCTACGAAACTGCACGATCACAGTATGCTACTTTATTCATGTTTAAATTTCCTGAAATGTCGTTTGGAATTATAACATATAAAGATTTCTGCAAACTACTTGAGTTTAAAATTTCCGATTCTTTTTAATAAATTGAATTACCCATCTGGAAAATAATTATGGCTAATTCTACTTTGCTGTCAAAGACCGCAGGTAATATTTTAATATTTCACACATGATAAATAATGAATTTTTTTGATAGCTTATCTATTTTATCTCTCTTCTGCATAATAAGAATTTTAATAGAAACTGCGATTGGCCAACAATCATTTTCCAATCATATAATAATGCGTAAAATTATAATTAGTCTCGCAAATAACATAATGTATAAAGGCGAGGAGTTTCTTCTAAAGCAAAAAGCAGGCAGAATCAAAGAGCTTGGGAATTCCTTAAGTTTTTTCAAGCAAGCCGTCTGAGTATAAATTACAAAGTAGCTCGAGTTTTATAAACGTGTAATTTTTAATGGCGCACAGTGTAACCATACAGTAATTTTAAACTATATAATTGCCTATTTCAACAGATGCTAGATGATACCTCATAAGTTATAACTAACTGATATTTACTACTGAGCCTTTTGTCCCTTTCCTTGTTTGGTTCAAGTAAATCATCGTTCGTCCCGAACTGTTCATAAATTTACGAAGACCAACAATAACTCGCTTGATATACGCATATCCATCTCGTATACGTCCCAGGGCTCCCGTTGATAAATAAAACCCCCGAGCTCAGTTAGACTTGATGTTTTATTAACAAAATTACAGCCGCTCTCGGGTGAGAACGGGTGCATTAATTTACAGAAATTACCACTTAAAAAAATTCGAGTTTTTGTTAATTTTGTGTGAAAACACAAACGGGGTTAATTAGAGAGAAAAAACTCCTAAAAAATAGAGCGGAAACGGATTATATTATTTATGCGCTGTACACTTGAGATTTACATCTCTGTCACGCAATGCTAGGAAAGAACTTATACTATTGATCTTGAAGAGAAAAAGATAACATTTTGATAAATGTAATTGCTTTCATTAAGAAAGTCGGGGGACTGAAAATATCGACATTAACACCCATTTTCAAAAATGTAATTGCTTTCATTTAGAAAGTCGGGGGACTGAAAATATCGACATTAACACCCATTTTCAAAAAAAATAGTTGTCTGATCGGGATGAGCTACAACTTTTTGACAGCCCTTCGTGGGTGTTATACGATAAAGTTAAATTAATTTTGAAAATATGAAAACGATCGCATTGGCGCGGCTTCAAGATTTTAAAAATTTTCAAAAAAAAATTGAAAAACTGCCCGCACGATTTTTTCTAAACTTTCTGAGCCGATAGAGTTGCAGTGAACTACAACTTAGTTTTTTTACTAATCTCCCAAATTTTACTATGACGCGTTCCAGAAATGTTTTAAACATTTGATATTATTTAATTATTTATTCAAAAACGCAAACGCAGATCGTTATAAACTTTTATCAGTTCGGTAGACTATTTGAAGTACTTTATTAGGATCAGCAAGAATCATCAAGAATTATCTAAAAATTAAGAAAAAAAACTACTTTTTAGTAATCAACAACGCGTTTTCCGGCAGTTACGTGATTTTAACTACGCCTATCAATTATTTCTAGTTAAGAAGTGTATTTTTCGTTATTTGCATATTTTTGATATCTCTTTAAACCATTTATATCAATTTTTAATTCGAAATCGGAAGGGCATCTAATTAGCAGGGCGAGCGGTTCCGTTCTTACTATTCTTATACGGTATGCGACGTCGTAGGGTTGCCTATATAAATTCATTGAGAGAAGAAAAATCTAATAGTCGGTGAACTATACAACGTTATAATTACCAAAAAGTACACTTTTAAAAACACTGCAAATATTAATATGTAGTATGGGAAAGTCCACTAGAAGTTGACACTTCAGCTTTTCGTTTAATGGTAACATTGCTCTGTGCTATATTGAGTTCTATTTTTGCTTACCTCCAACACCAACATTGTTCATTAAAAGATTAATGCTCAAACTATATTAAATAATAAACGAGGTATTATTAAACTTTTGTTCAAATTTGTTACCTCCTCCGCGTATGTTTCTTCTTCAAAATATTACAATTTTGCTTTATTAACCATTGTAAAGGAAAATAAAGGAACATTATTTTAGATATCAAATGAAAACTCGAATTTTATGCCATGTGTTGTATTGCACCTTCATTGAAATGAACATTTTATTACTTTTTCTCCTGTTACGTGACTTATAAGAAGTACCTATGGTTTATACTTTACTTTTCCTCTCGAGACGGCTGTTTTGTAAATATCCGTGTATATTTAATAATTTAAAGGAAATTTCCCAGGAGAATGTTTTAGCTCCTAAATTTCTAAAAGGTTCTGAATTTTTTAAATTCTACATTGTCCGCGTAACTTTCAGAACTTCCACTTGTTCTCATTTCAAGACAAATTCCGTAATTTACTACTGCCTCGAAAGACAGTTTTTTAAAATATATTTTAATAATAGTACTTGTTTGATTTTGAAATCAAATCAAAGCATCATATTTTAACTTAAAATGTTGGCATACCAGTACAGAATTGTTTCTCGGTTCTCTTTTAATTAGAGGGTGATTCCTTAGGTTATTTTAAGTGTAAAGTCGTTAATAACATGTTCGGAACCGCACCTTTATCGAGATACACCCCTTGCTAATGATGGTGCATTCAAATTAATTAAAATTTCCACCATTAATTGAGGTTTTTCATTGAAATTTTGTACGGATATTTTAACATTGAATTCGTCAACCACGGCTGCAAACGCACGAGGTGCTTGACATTTGACATGAAAATCGTATTCTGGGTGTCAAATTACACAAAAAGAAATGTGTACCGAGCACGCAAGTTCTTAGTGAAACTTCTTAACGTGTTCTCACTGAAATATTTTTTGAATTCTATGATTTAACAGAAAACGAATACGGTTTCAGTTAAAAATAGTGTTGTTTTTTATGAAAGCTGCCTTATTAACTCAAACTCATTTTTATTATTTTATTAAACAATCATTCATTAACTTTGTTCTAAAACTTTTGTTTTAAAATGTTGTTCCTATGTAATCTTAATATTTTGTTGTTGTACTTTTTGTTGATTATGAAGAACGTATTAATAATGAGTAACACTTTATTTTGTTACTTAATAAAAATATTAATAATATAGTAATAATGAGTTTGAGTTAATAAAACATAAACTTTAATAAAACTAAATGTTTGGGATTGGATTATTTTAGATTTAAAAAGTATACAACACAAACATTCGAAACTCATACATAATTTAATTCCAAAACTTGTTATTTCTGAATGAAAGTAAAGTTTAATTTATATCAGATAATTGTTGTTTTGTAACAGATAGATCGAATGTACGAATCTTACCCAAGCATGGAAGGCCATCGCCAGGCGACCCTAGATCTGTCTTTACGAACTAAAGTTAGCCCTGTCCCCAAAGCAGTAATACTTTAAAAATCCATACCATCTACATCATGACCATATAATATTTTTTTACTTTAAAATATTTATCATAGTATATACTTAATTTTGTTCGCTGCATGTACAGGGTGGGCAACTAAGAATGGGCGCCGGCCATATCTCAGAAATCAATCATCGCACAAGTTAAGAAAAAAAATACCTTAAGTAAAGTGACCCTGAAAAATTGCTGGAAAATATTTTTGAATTTCTAAAATGGCCGCTAGGGGGCGTGACAGCCATGACCAAATAGAAAATTAGGTTTTTCTCTGTATTTTGCTCAATTAAGTGGTATTGAAAATATATGCGTCGTAATCCAGGGACAATTTCGAATCTTATTAATTTTACAATTTTTTTTCTATCTCTAAAAATAAAGTGGTGGGGCGATGCCAAAATATATTTTAAAAAAAATCTCGTTTACTCCGATTAGCCTTAATGGAATTTAACAAACTTGGTCTCGTTACAAAGGGCGTTTCTTAGTCTATCGAGTGCGCTTTACGCTGTTTTTATTTGATTATTACCGTCGCCGCTAGAGGGCGTTATCTGACATGTCTACAAATATCGCGCTTTTTCTAAAGAAATTTAAATAGAATGGTATGTTTATTTTTACACGGTAAAATAGAGAATTAAAAGCTTAAGATGTCAGTGAAAACCGCAACTAGATAACTTTTGTCTAACCGTAGATATTAGCAAACAAAGTTGAAATTATGAATTATTATTCTCAGATCTTGGCGACGGAATTTGCAAAGTATGTAGCTGTTGAACACAAGTAAGCTGTGAAAATGACACACTGAAGAAACAACATAATGTGCCAAAAATATCAACTTGTCATTGTTGCTATTTTGTGTAGTATTTACTTTTCTAATTGAATTTGTGTTTTCATTTTGGAATTAATTCTTAAAATTATAATGATTCTTAGAAATGAAGAAGCATTTGACATGTTAGCGATTTACTTCGAATGCATGAGAAATGCAACTGTTGCTGCCAGAGTCTATGGGTTTCAATGAAACTCTTAATGGAGAACGTTATCTAAATGTTTTAAGAAACGAATTGCCACTTCTTCTATAAGACGTAGCTCTAGCAATTTGTCGTGATATGTTTTTCCAACATGATGAGTGCCCGGCGCATTTCTCTTTGAACGTTCGGGATTTTTTAGACCAGACATATCCTGACAAGTGGATAGGACGTGGAAGTCTATTTCAATGGCCGGCCAGGTCCCCAGACCTGACTTGCCTAGATTTTTATTTGTGGGGGCAAATAAAAGATCTGGTTTTTGCCACCAGACCTACTACAAGAGACGACATGATCGAAAGAATAAGAAATGCCATTCAAAGTATTTCGATGGCAGAAGTAGAGACTTCCGTTCAATCCACTCGTCAGAGAATGAATTCTTGCATCGAAAATGATGGACGACATTTTGAACATCTAGGGCGCCATAAATTACATTCTAAATTTTTCAATGTGTTGTAATGTGTTTTTTGCGTTTACTTTTTTGAACGTTTGATTTGTTACATTGTTTATTGTTATTACCGTTAGATTAGTTGTTGTTGTTATTAATTACTAATTTTTATATTATGTAATATATTAACATATGTTGTTTCTTCAGTGTGTCATTTTCACAGCTTACTTGTTTTCAACAGCTACTTTGCAAATTCCTTCGCCAAGATCTGACAATAATTCATAATTTCAACTTTGTTTGCTAATATCTACTGTTAGAAAAAAGTTATCGAGTTGCGGTTTTCACTGACATCTTAAGCTTTTAATTCTCTATTTTACCGTGTAAGAATAAACATACCATTCCATTTAAATTTCTTTAGAAAAAGCGCGATATTTGTTGACATGTCAGATAACGCCCTCTAGCGGCGACGGTAATAATCAAATGAAAACAGCGTAAAGCGCACTCGATAGACTAAGAAACGCCTTTTGTAACGAGACCAAGTTTGTTAAATTCCATTAAGGCTAATCGGAGTAAACGACATTTAAAAAATATATATTTTGGCACTCCCCCACCACTTTATTTTTAAAGATAGAACAAAAATTGTAAAACTAATAAGATTCGAAATTGTCCCTGAATTACGATGCATATATTTTCAATACCACTTAATTCAGCAAAATACGGAGAAAAACCTAATTTTCTATTTGGTCGTGGCTGTTACGCCCCCTAGCGGCCATTTTAGAAACTCGAAAATATTTTCCAGCAATTTTTCAGGGTCACTTTACTAAGGTATTTTTTTTTTCTAAACTTGTGCGATGATTGGTTTCTGAGATATGGCCGGCGCCCATTCTTAGTTGCCCACCCTGTATATCTTCCAATCTACAAATAAAATAGTTTGTCGCTTAGTAAAAAGTTTACTACATCGAAAGCAAAAAGTCAAATTTGTAATTTCTTTGGGAAAAAATTAATTTTTCTACTCATATTTATGTGAAAATAGCAATGTTTCCACGGCTTACTCTACATGAAAGTGATATTTTTTAACTCTAGAGATGAAAATATTTTCACATCTAGAGATGAAAATAAGAATGGCAAATTTAATAGAAAGAATGCATTTATTGCTATGGAAACGACTTTATAAACAGTAATTTCAGTAATTTGCATTAAGACAGTTTGTTTTGAATTAAATTGAACTTGAAAGTTTTGAACTTGAAACTGCAATATCGCAGAAAAAATAGCATTTCCTACTCAAGATGAAACACGTTTTTTTCGTTCGCAAACTTGCCCCACTCGCCGCTAACGCGGTTCGTGAACAACTGTCCGCTCACAAACAAAACGGTATTTTCATCTCTTGTTGCAAAATATACTACTTTTTCAGAAATTAAAATGGCATCATAGTCAGCGCTGATGCATCTGATTTTAAACAAAAAAATCAAGTTGGTATGCAAAGTACACGTCATATGTCTTAAATAACGCTTAATTTGAAAATTAGCGATTTAGGCATTATTTTATTAATAACAAAGTTCGGTACCGGTCAAAAGGCCGTAAATGACCATTTTGTATAGTAAATAACGTACCTTAACAAAAATATGCCGGTATGATCGAGTTTTGCGCAGAAATAAATTTTTTTATGAAGTATTTTTACCGTTTAGCGAATTTACATGGATATTTCATTAATTTTTATTTATTTGCATATGTACTAATGTTATTAATGGTTTAAATGTCAATATGTAAACTGAAAATGATAAATACGTTTTTTTTGTAAAAAGGAAATACTATTCGAAAGTAATTCAATCTTCAATGAAATATATTATGAATCATAGCTCTCACTAGATGTGCTATTCGTAGGCTGGCTATTTAATCAAAGTAACACATTACACTCATTTAGAGTTGTTTGTATGTGATGGCACAACTCAACATTGATCGTTTTTACTTTCCTATACTTTCGGTATAGGGAAGTATTGATTTCATGCAAAATTTCAAAGTTGAGATTTTAACGGAAATAGTCGTGGGGGGACCCCAAAAAAGTAATTTTTAAAAAATGTCTGCCTGTGGGTGGGTGGGTGTGTTACGCTCCATATCTCCGGAACGGCTGGACCGATTTTGATGTGCTTTGGAATGAGGGGGTATATTAAAAATTCACCGACAAAATAAGCTTTTAAAAAAACCGAAACCGGAAGCGGAAGTTAGACATGCTTTTTTGGTAGCATTTTTTTCAGAAACTGAATTTTGGAAATTTTAATAATGGAGATCAAAGAAGGCCTTAGGACAAATCAAACGATTTTTTACCGAACTCTCTAGCTTTAAAATGGCGGCCGCTACGAATTTTTGAACATTTCGACTTTAACGCCCATTTACTCAAAAACCAGTTATCTGATTGGAATCAACTACATCTTGTTTGGTAGCCCTTCAAGGGTACTATACCATGAAATATAATTAACTTTGAAAATATAAAAGCGATCGCAATGACATCACTCCAAAATTTTGGAATTTTTCAAAAAAATATTTCTCAACAACTGCCTACACGTTTTTGTTTAAACTTTTTAAGCTGATAGAGCTGGGAATCTTCTACTATTTGTTTTTTCGCTCATTGCTATAATTTCATTGTGACGCCCTCTGTGAATTTTTGAAAATTGAAAATTGGTACCCTTTTATTTATTTAACGGGGGGCAATAAAATATTTCTGTTAAAGCAATATAGCTTATCATTGATAGCAAAATCCGAATATCATAATATTTTTTTGATACTTTAATATTTAGGGGGGCTACTGTTCCCCCTTCCCCCAAATTTTTTCGATAAGAAATTAAAAATTTGGTTTTTTGTTTTGTTTGCTCTAGGAGAATCTTTTTACAAAAAATCAAAAAATCGAATTTTTTGCCCCTTAATAATCTTTTTGTCCTTAGAAGAATGTCACATACTTTCTACAGCAGTTGTATTCTTGTACTAGTCGTTTAATGTTCAGTGTAGGCTAACTTTTTTATTTTAATAGATAGACTCGCAAACCCAAGAGCAAAGTTGTAGGGAAAATTCTTCTCGATTGTATTTAAGAAAAAAAACTTGAGTTTCCAATTTTAATATGGCGGCCACGGTAAAAAATAACTTTTTTTTAAATGGAAACGTGGCATTTTGGCTTTAAAATCAGAAAGGTTTTGAAATTCTAAATACAAATTAATAAGAGTAATTTCTTGCTAAAAATAATACTTCTCGAGTTATTAATATATTTTCAAATATCAATTTCCGCGCTGCCGTTGATTCAGTCCGAATATTTTACCCAACCTTATGCTTGCAGCGCAGCGGTCGGTCTTTCTTCAACCGCTTCAAGATGTTACAACTTATAAGAACTATTTACTTTAACTAGTCGTGTCTAGACAGGTGTATATCGAAAGTGTTGGAAAATATAAAACAATGTATTTAAATGTATAGGAAAGTCCAGGCGAAGTGTTTCGCTCATTTTTTTTGTTTGCATCTAGGCGACCTCAGCTTTAGTGTGTAGGAAATATGTCAAGGGATTCGGCTAGCACCCCTGATATCTACGCCCCTGAACATGTGCATGTCAAACATTACGTTACACTTTTTGTTAAAATTATTAAACAAAAACACTAATTCTGCAGACAATACCTTATTAGTTGGTGAAATTAAACAGGGATTTTAACATATTTTTAAATTAAGAGAGTCGGTTAAAAAAATTCAGGTTAAATTTAAAAAGTCTAATTAAATCATATACATCAATTTTTTATTGATTAAATAAAAATCGTAATCTTTTTGCAATTGACACCCTGCCCACTTTACAGCGGAGATAATTAAAACGAGATATGGCTGACTGTATAATTATATCATCTTCAGATGAGTTGTAGAGACAAAGTTTTACTGTTTAAACATTTATTAAAAATTCAGATTTTTACAAACATTGTAATTTATGTTAAGCTACATTTTGTATAATGTCATATCTTAAATCCTTAGTCAAAGCTTCGCAGATGAACCTGAAAATTAAAATAAAATATTATAATTTTGCAGCTCTACTTTAAGTTCAAATGTGAATTTTTCTTGTTTATTTTTTTGCTGAATTCTTCAAATTTCATATTTAAAAGAAAAACAAAAAGATGTTATATTGATAATGCACTTGAAAGAAAAGCAGAACTAAATTGCCCTTCTATTTTGCACGACTTCATAATAAGGCCTGCCTTGATATTTCCAGATAACATTCTCATTTTCTCGTTTCAGAGAGATTTATTTATTCTCAAATTAGATATTTGATGTGAGCTTAAGGCTATCTTATATCATTTACTGGTATAATTGAGGAGAGTCGTACGCAGATAAATCTATCGGATCGGCAATACAAGACAGAACTAGTTTTGTACTTAGTAATAAAACTTGGTATTCAGGGAATGTTACATTTGTAGTTTTACCACGTATTTGATATTTATATACATTATTTTTAGTTAGACGGCTCTTTCAGTCTTTCCCGTGGTTATCGTTTGATTTTACGGCCGTAACTTTTTACTGCTCGACGTAGAAATGTCGATAAAGAAGTCCTTTTCTAAGGAAATAAGTCTAAGTTGGTGTATGTACTGTACAGAAATTATTATAAAACTGCGACGTGCTCATTGGGAAAAGGTAAATGACTTTAACGAGGCGTTTCAACCTGCATTTTCAACGGATAATCAATAAATAACTATGAACCTGAAAGAAGTAACGAAACATTTGCAGGGTTCGAAAAGCCCTAAAATGAGGCATGAATAACTCGAAACAACTTTATGGTGGGTGAAAGCGCCATAAAACCATAAAACAATAAATTATTCCAATAATGCTTTTTGTAACAGTTCTCCCTGAAAATCCGTTGAATTACGGGTTGCAGTAAAAGCATCCCACACCTGATTGGTCCATTAGTACAATTTTGTTTTTCTTAAAAAAATGATAAGCGTCGCACATATGGCAATTCAATATTGATATCACTAATGGCTTGGCTCGTTTGTGGAAGAGGAATGTGGTTATTAACTCACCTGGTACCAGAAGACCCTTTCGGTGCTCATCTCCTTCCGGTCGCTTCCAACAAAAGCCGGACTTAAAAAAAAAACACAAAAAATTTAAATTAGTAGCCGGTAGTATACGGTTCACTCGTTTTTTATGCACTTTTTGTTGTTTGGGCATGAATAATAGGCATTAAAATCCATTAAACAGCCAACACGCAATTGCTTAAATTAAAATGTGACTGACACTAATTTGCTGTGTCCTCATTTTTGAAAAGTATTTTAATATTTATGACCCTCAAAATATTTGGGTGATGATTATTTTTGACGGAAATATACAGATACGGATCTGGATGGATTTTACATATTTAATAAGAAATTTATACGTTTCGATATCGATTGTTACAGGTTCAAATGGTAACGATTTTACAAGTAATATTAAACACTTTCTGCAGCATATTCATATTTACATTATCATGAATTTTGGTCAAAATATTGATATACGGATCTGGATTTAGTAACAATGACTGAACGATATGATATTTATGAATACGTTGATTAATATTGTTCCCCGATCTGGTTTTCGTTCAATTCCCTACAATTTATGTAAGCCGCATTTAATTGTCAGTCTGCAATAAAATAAGTCGTTAGGCCGTTAAGGACATTAATATAAACGGAATGACAAGTGGCAAAATACGAAATAATGTGTTTTCTTATACTTTAACTCCCCCAGTGAAAAACTCCTGATTAGTGAATGCACATTGTAAAATTACATAAAATAAGAATAATTATTTTGATTTATTATGTTTAAAACAACTCCACCACGGTTTTATTGTTTCTTTTACTCCTACTCACCTATTTTCTTTTTGTAATTGCTTTTATTTTACCAGCAAAATTGTATATTTTTACTGTCCCCAAAGTTATGATTTCATGCAAATTTTCGAATTTCATATTTTAACGGAAATACACGTTTTTCGTGATCAAGGAGCCCAAAAAGGGGGTTGTAAGAAATGTCTACAGCAGTAAATGGGTGCGCTGTTTGGGATGAGGGGGGGTGGGTGCGTTTGTTTCCAATATCTGCAAAGCTCATTTAACAATTTTTATCAATTATAGTATGGAACTTTTTGAAGTGAAACTTCTTTAGCAGCGGGTGCAACATGCGAGCACTGTAACGGAAGTCATTCAACGGACGCAAGTAAGCTTTTAGATTGTAACATCGGTGCGTCAATAATTCAGCGCAGAATTGATCACGAAGTGGGTTGCACGCCAATCACACAACTCTAAACGAGTGTATTATGTTGCTTTGCATATATGTATAGCCAGCCTACGAACAGCACATATAGTAAAATATATAATGTATAATATATTTGTTTGAAGGTTGAATTACTTTGGAATAATATTTCCATTCTACAAAAAAATATTCATTTTTATTTGAAATTTGACACTTGAAACATTGATAACATTTGTATATGAAAGTAAGTAAGAAGCTTATGAAAGTTCCATGACAATTTAAAGATAAAAGTTGCTTCCTTTTAAAAAAGTAATTTTGCGTAAAACTAGATTATACCGACATATTCTTGGTAAGTTCATTATTCGCTATAAAAAATGACCATTTACGATCTTTTTGATCGGTACCGAACTTTTGTATTTATAAAATAATGCCCAGAATGCCAATTTTCAAATTAAGCGTTTTTTAACACGTATAACGTAATATCTCGGGACGAACTTGGCATATCATCTTGATTTTTTTTACAGCAGAGATATCAGCGCTGTTGATGATCTAAGTGTAATTTCGAAAAAAAAATTACTCAAAGATATTACGAATATGACTTTTTACTTTCGATGTAGTCAACTTTTTACTTAGCAATTAACTTTTTTATTTGTAGATTTTAACATAGACATGCAGCGAAGAAAATTAAGAATAAAACCTGAGAACTTTTTTAAAGCAAAAAATAGATATCATATCATGTCTTACTTAAATTAGTTTATTAGGTTAGTATTAAATTTAATTTTGTCCGTTTTAAAAATTAAGAGAAAATTCGACTTTTTTTATTATCAACAACGCGTTTACCGGAATGTAGGTGATTTTAACTATGCCTATCAATTAGCTCTAGTTGGTAAATATATTTGATATTTGATATATCATATCATGTCTTACTTAAATTAGTTTATTAGGTTAGTATTAAATTTAATTTTGTCCGTTTTAAAAATTAAGAGAAAATTCGACTTTTTTTATTATCAACAACGCGTTTACCGGAATGTAGGTGATTTTAACTATGCCTATCAATTAGCTCTAGTTGGTAAATATATTTTTCAATTTTGAAACGTAATTTCCAATAGAGGAAAGTGGTATGTATAAAATAAATTTTTTGTATGCAAGAATAACATTATGTTGTTTTTCTTAAATAATAATTATGATGTGAATGCTAATATGAAAACACTATACAATTTTATCTGGAAATGTACGTATAAGTAAAGGAGCTGGTATGATGGTAATAAATAAATGAATAATGTTGGTAGGAATTTAATGCCCCATTAAATACAGATAGTACTTAACTACTGTAATACTTGATAACGTCAAATTATCAACATTATCAATAAATATCACTATAAATTTAACTCGGGCATATTAATGCACTTATAAGTATGCTGAAACGTATATTGATAAAATTAGTAATATATCGATATCATCCCTAGGCTAAAACCAGATTACGTTGTAATTCAAATCTAATTTACCCAGTTATACAATAATATGTTTTTAGGGTCAATTTTAATTAAAATTTGCAAATACGGTAGTGCGGTAAAATAACGTGAATCGGAATTTAGCAAAAAGAGATTTACGTTTGTATTGCGTTGCGCACCCCTAGTTAATTTCTATAGTCTTTAGTTTATTTTTAAAAAATTTTGAAAAGCTTCATTGCTTAGTTTATGGCCCACAAACATTTCACCGTGCTTTCAAATTCTGTATGCTAAAAATTGTATACAATATTTGTCCTTGCGAAACAAAACTAGAGCACAATCTACTATTTAATAATGATACAGATAAAAACAAATCTAATAAGAATAACAAATCAAAAGCTCGCATGCCTGCATTGGTGGAGACAATAACAGAAACGATAACAGTTTTATAGGCGAAAGTAATCTTTATGCATTCTTATACCATGTATCATCCTGTTTGTTGTTTTCAGCAACTTTTAATGAGTCTCGCTTGATGAAATAGAAATAGACCACTCTTACTGTAGAGTGTAGATTCCATTCTTTGATGCCACTGGCTGCAACGCAATGAACGGAAAACTGGAGCACAAATAAAATGATTAGGTTTTATTGCCACGTAAATAAATATAATGTGAAAGTATTTGTGTTGTTGAACTTTTGTGATATCCGCGAAATAAATGTTGGCGCCTTGTAATTGTTATTTCCTTGTTGAAATGAAGAGGCAGTAAATTTATAAGATATACAGAGCAGCCGCCATTTTAAAAGAGTTTTCGACGGTGCTCTTTTTAGAAACATTTTGTATCATGATATTCGTCTAGTTTAGTTGGAGATGGGATATTAATACATAATTATAAAAAAATGTCATAATATAATGCTATCATGTGAGCCTACAAAATACACCCCCAAAGCACTTACCTGGAGACAATTTTTGTATCTCGCAATTGCCAATTATTTCATCACAAATTAAATAGGAAATTTAATTTTACTTAATACACTGCAAACCGATTCTAAAAATTACGTAATTAAAATTCGAGTTTCAATAATGCAAATGATGAAATTTTACCTGTAGAAACTACGTTTTAAACTATTGTTCTTTCTCCTTTGTTCAAAAACTATAAAAAGTACTAAAATCCTAGCAGATGATTGTTGGAAACAATATTACATCAAGCTTGTGCACAGATAAAACGTAAAAATATTAAAGGTTAATTAAGGCCAATATACGCTGCACTTACAAATTTAAAAATACAATTTCCTAATTACAACATGAAGACGATTAATAAGTTGCGTGATTAAAATTATCTTCGGCAGCTATAACTAATTTGCTGTTACATTACCGCAATTTTTACTGTGAACAAAATTCCTTTAAGTTAAGTTTTATGGTGGGGATAGACGAGAAATTTATGGAATATGAAAATAATGTATATGGTCGAAATGATTGTGGAAATGCAAGACTATACAGAGTGACCCATGACATAGAGTCGACCATAGGCGGTCGTACCCTTTTGAGGCGGTGCAAGTCCCTACCACCCAGCCCAGTTTTTTTTTCCAAAAACGTAAGTCAAAAGAATTATCATAAATACTGGAAGAACGTTCATTGAACATACTTATCGTAACATGCGTTAAAATAAGGTCAAGTGGGCTTTGCATGTCACTATCTTACTGGGTAGGATCGGCAAAGCAGTGGCCTCCAAAGCCCATTTGACACTTTAGCAATCGTTATATGCCGGTATATTGTATATGTACACTGAGGACTGAAGATTTATCGAATACTGATTTTGGTAACTAGTTGAATGCCCTTTATTCGGCCAACTATTCGTCCAAATATTCGACACAGTACCGAATTTGATATGCGAACTATTCGGCTAAGTACCGAATGTTATGCCCAGCGCCGAATACGTGTTGGTATATCAGTGCGTGCGCCAGTTACGTCACATAAACGGATAGCGTTCCCGTTTGGCTACCGAAATTATAATTTAGTTTCATTGTGTTTTGATCGTAATTGTATCGTGTATTATTTTTAGTTATTTCACAATGCTGAATATTCGGTAAATGCTCCGCTCACTAAAAAAATTATTCAGTTGATCTGAATATTCGGCTATAAATCCCCGAATATTCGACTAACTCCAATAAATGCCCGAATATTCGGTGCATCCTTAGAAAGGATTGAAGAAACCATTACTATAAACATCATAACATACAGGGATACAGGGTGGCCCATAAACGTCTGGTATAATTCATACACTGGATTCCTAAAAATAAAAAAAACAAAAATGTATAAACATAAGTCGGACTTTGTTATCGAGATATGGACCTCTGAAGGTGGCCCTTAGACTTGTTTTATTTGTTAATATTGACGAAAAACCACTCCACGGAAAATAAAAAACTTTTGCATGCGATCATATTTATCAAAAGGCTATGTTTCACAATAGATTTTGTTTGATAGGAGTATCTGATACTCATCTCCAAATAACCTTTTTTGTAGTGTTTGTAAACTTTTGCTTGAGGAATCTTATTTATTGAAAGTGCACAAAGGACCCAGTCCCAACAGTCCAACCTGTTCCTCTTTCGGTTATAACTCCGTAAGGAAACGTTTCCGTACTCATGTTTATAGAAACTTTATTATTGTCTTGATATATATACATTTTTTTCTCAAAATTTGTTAAAATTATTTACGCGTGTTGATGAAACTAGCGCCTCTCTACGCCAACTCGGTTTTGAACAAAGATTTAACTATCTGGAAAATCGTTAGGTTACAAAGTCGCAAAAAGTACAATATAATAAAGTAATCTTCTTCAATAAAACGTTTTCCTACATGTCCGAAATGAAACACTTTTAAAATAACGATTTTTCTTTTATTTTCAATTAATATTACCATTACCACAGCTGCTACACCAATGGGGCCTATGGAGTCAACGCATCACCTATGTTTAGGAGAGGTTATTAGTTATTACAAATTGAATATAAGGAGTGATCGTTTTATCAATTTTGGAGGTGTTGTAGACATTTCTAGTTGTAAAATAAAACGTGCAGCTAAAAGGCTGTACAGTATCTATGAGATTAATAGAAAACCGTAAATTGCCACTGCTTTCTTATAAAAATGTTGATTTTTTACCATTACTTGGCATGTGGTTTCACCACGACGCAGTGCCGGCGTATGACAATTTTAAAACCAACAGCTTTCATGTCGTTTTATCGAGCGGGAAGAATAAGCCTAGCCGCCCAGGGTCCCTGACTTGACGCCACAGCAAAGCTAAAGCAACGTATATTTCATATCGCAACGCGTATCTGAAATAGCCAAGACTTGCTTCTCAAAGCAACTACGTCTCTTCTAAACAGAGCAAGAGCTAGCCTAAGCAAAGGTGGCGACTATTCTAAGCAATTATTGTGATTGGTTACTGCTTTATCAGTACTGTTTACCATGATTATTAGACAACTATAGTGTTTCAGACTTACTTCGTATGTATATACATATGTGCCGTTTTACAGCAGCTGCTTCGCCTTTCTCCGACCTCTATCAAATTTGTGCGGGACAGCAGCAGCTAGACGGGATTTTCAAGCTGGAGGTGGATTTTGTACCACCATAAGCTCTTTTGTCAGTAGTGCTTCCTTTTCTATAGGCCACGAGGTAGGGATGCAACGAGTACCCATCTTACCCAATTTTCGTGAATACCCGGTATGGCCTTTATTACCCGGCCGGACATACAGTTGTTTTATTTTATTTTTTTACGTGGCTACCGCCTTACCGCTTATTTGCAGGTACGAGAAGAATACAAACAGGTTTAACGACTTACTTTCGTGCATCAGGTTCAAAATATAACTACTGTACTGAGTGAAAAAGTAAACAAGACGTGCGTCGCCACTCAGTTTTGCTAGATAATTCAGTAGGCAGGTAAAAGTTTTGGGCAGGCTATACTCTCAATCGCAAAAATGTATACCCTCAATCCAAGAATGAGTTAGGCTAATGGGTGTAAAATAAGTCTCTTCAAATTAGGCAATTAAATCCTAGATTACAAAATTGGGGCACAAAATTCTTTAATTCAGACTTCAGGGGATTCCCCGTGGAGCAATCGCTAAACCGAGTGCCGCCTATCAAACGCTTTTCAGGGAATCCCCAATAATCCAATCAGATTTGCAAGGTCAATATTATGACGGCAAACTACCAATACCGGCGGCCGCGTACCCGCGCAGCCATCTTTTTAAAAAATAGTACCCGTTGCAGCCCTACCCCCAGGTATTATACTTCGCTAATTTGGTCAGAACAGATGTGGCGAGCAAATGAAGAAATTTCCAGGCTTGGTCCGGCCCGCAAATTCAGAAGATGGGGTAGCCCGGTCCGACCTATTCTTTAGATAAATGATTTGAAGCCCTGTCTGGCCCTACAAATTAAAAAAAAACCTGGCCCGTTTTTTGCTTACATTAATTTGGCACGTCAACTCAGATTTTGGATGCCCTGCCCTCGCTGTATTCAGTTAGTGATTTGTTTTTGTCTTTACAAGTAGGTACTTTTGTTAATTTTTCTGTAACAGTATCTGTCATTTTAGTTTAGCTCTGCCAGGCCGGATAAGCCCTGCTGGCCCGGCGAGGCCCTGTTAGGCACGGCCGGCCCGGCAAAGGCCCATCTAAGAATTTAAATAAGCCCGGCCCGGTCCAATATTAATTTTGTTTATAAGTTTAGATTCGGGGTCGGGATTCGAACTCGAGTTCGGCATCAAATCCGAACTTGAGCACGAACCCGATTTATACCGGAGGTCTTAAAAGTTAGATTTGGTCACAAAGTCACACCAAAACACTTGTTGGCTGCTTTCGCCTTGGCTTGAGTTTGTTGTGGTTCGACTTGGACATGGCCGAATTACCCGATCGTACCCGACTGACATCGCTAAAAACCGAATCTTGTTTTGTGGACCCGACGCGAACCTGCTCTGTACCCGACCCGATCCGGCCGGGTTACCCGATCAGTTCCATACCCTATTGACCTCTCTAGTTGGGCCCGGTTGCATATAGACGTAGAAATACCTAATTCCTGCCTGGGAACACAAACTCGACTAACTCGGTTAAAACCGGAAGCGTTTGAAACATTAATTTCGCTATCGATTTACAGTTGTTATAAAAAAAAATACAGATCTTTGTTACTTTCGTTATATATAACATTCTAAAGTATGAAAAGATTGTGGAGTTCTATTGATTATAGGTATATAAAATACTTAATTACTTTAACAATATTTATTTATTTTAAACTTATACGTATTTCGGCATGTTTACATGCCATTGTCAAGGGCTGTATTAGAATGTAAACAGTTAGTGTTGTTATAGCAATAGAACTTGGTGACTTGATCTCGGTAATCGTCTGCAGATGACTTGATTTCTTATTCCAAAATGTCCAATAGAGGAGAATTTAAGAGATCAATTTGCTCATTCATTAACGGTGCAGTTTTTAAATGTTTGTGAATTTCATAAGCTTGTAGTATATCTAATTTACGTTTATCATCACAAAAGTGTAAACATTTTATGGTGCTATTGAATGTCATTGAATGATTGTGTTCTAGTAAGTGTTTAGCGTAATTGGATTTATGTGGGTGTTTGTATTTGTAACAACTTACGTGTTCTTTATACATAATATCAAAATTTCTAATTGTCTGGCCTATATAAACCGAATTACAATGCGAACAATTTAATTTGTAAATGCCTGATTTTAGCAAATCATCCGGTTTTGATTTTGCATTAAACAAAGTGTTTAGGATTTTTCTAGTTGTTTTAAAACTTACTTTATATTACCAAAATATGGAATCGAGGCATATTTAATTGTATCGGATGAAGTTGGCGTATTCGGATAAATTGTTTGAATGGTTAATTTATAATCTTTTTCTTTAATTGTGGAGTTTTGTTTAACGTGAATATTATTTACTACATTTGCAGAAGTCTATTTAAAGGTTGACTTCGCTTCCAATGTACCTTATACATAATTTATTAATTATTGAAGACTTATTTTGGTATTTTACAAAGAAAGTATCTAAAATCATAATGAAAGTAGTCCATTAATGTAATTTTTGATCAAACATTTCTGCAAAAAAAGCAATCGCACAAAAGCAATAAAGATCTTACTGATATTTTTTCTGCAACTGGCGAAAATTTGATGACGGTGTGAGTTTTAATTAGTGTAGGGGCCGAAGAGCACCTCAGGGATGTTTTCTTATGGCTCCACAAGGAAAATCAAAATATAATTTTATCTAAATTCAGATCACTGTTTTAATTGCTCTAAATTACATTTCTACGAGTTTAAAACGTAGTGATTTTACGATTATCAGAAATAAAAATTCAGTTTTAAAACTGGAACCGACAGAATTATCTTCAGATCCATTTGCCCTAAAATCTGCATTCGGGACACAAATTCCCTGTCAAACACTTGACATTATCAGCTGAATGTGCGTGCAGCACTTAAAACCTAAAACGTTTTAGTTGTAGTTTCCCATGGTGTCGCCCCTAGCTTTCGTTTAAAACGACCAAGAGACCTAGAAGATTCAGAAGGTGAGTGTTTTCCACGAGCTGCCACCAAAATTTTGACGTGTGTTTTATCAGTTTTCGTTTTCATACCACCCGCCTTTATCAGCGTATAAACACTAAAAGCTCTCGAGTAAATAGCTCTTTGACTAATTTGTCTTAACAACTCCCGCCTCGAGTTGAAAATTAATGGTTCTAATGGTCAATAAAATAATTCAATGTGGGCGTTGCCGTATTTTATGATTCCTTTTGAGATGTTGTGATTACCGCAAAGATAAATAACATAAATTTTACGTACAGATGTTACATTCATTACTTTGCTTTTATTTTTGTTGAGCGCGTGTTATTTTGTTCCTGTTTTCATTTACGCTGTGGGTGCTGAACGCTTTGTATTCTCACCTACATTTTCTAGTCAACATTTCAGTTCTCAATAATTTATCTCAATTTGTTCATTGCTGTTTCAGCTCTTATTTGACAAAAACTGTGAAACTTTTAAAACTATGTAAGCTTGTAAAATTGGGAGGGACTTTGATTTGGCTTTTCCCCAATTCGCTAGTAAGTAAGCTATTTATCCTGTGATGCCCTTCATTTTTATTCTTTATTCGATACAGAATCAATAAAATTTATTTTTAAATTTCGTATATGCAGTAAAACCAGAGTACTCTTCTAAATAATTTTAATCTTTTTTATATTTGGACGCCGCGCCGCTTTAAATAAAAAACGAACAATTGAGAACCAAAAATGCACAAAGAACATTCATCAACACTACATTTTTCTCTGTTGGTATTTGTTTAACAAACATATCCTCACTGTAGAAGTCCAGCTGTTGAGTTCACGAGATATAAATTAATAATGTACAGTGAGCCACAAAAATTCCTAAACCGCCGACCTCCCCAAAATAACCGTAAACCACAGATTTGCCCGCATGGAATTACAACCACGCCTCTTTGCGTTAAAAAGCCGAAAGCCAAGAGCAAATATTCGTTTGTGGTCTTAAAGTGAGAATTAATTATCGGTTAATTCGTTGGAGGAGGTGGTTTTGGCGCTGGCTGTACGTCAAACAAGTCTCAGGCTAAATTTTGGGTGCAGCTTGTAGTTGGGGACCCCCCGAGGATTTCGGATCGCTTTGTAATGCCGTGAAGTTAGGTCTCTCAACCTTACTGGTGACTAATTTACAAGTGTCATAACAATTGAACTTGTAGCTATAACCATAAATCAAAATACGCATTAGTTACGGTTTAATTCCCGTTGTTTATGATAAATAGATTCGGTCTGGCTCTCGCTGACAATAAGATATTCGATGACATGTGGTTGCCTGTCTCGGCTAGAAGTTGGCTAGAGATTCAGGCTATACCTAATATTGTTCTGCTACTAACTTTAGTAGTGGTTTTTGCTGGTGAAGATTAAATAATACGTTATTTTCGCCAGAGTGTGTCGAAGTTAAGGTTAACTGTTAGTTTTCTCATAAGTCCGGCAGAAGATTTATTTAACGAGTTATTTCGTTTAGTTACGTGATGCAATTTTTCTTTTTTCCTTTCCATCGCATGGAAATATACAGAGTGTGAATATAAAAACGTTTTGTTAAAATTTAAGGTTCTTTTAATAAATCATAGATCTGAAATATTTGAAACATTAATTCTTTATAATTGACTTATACTAATTGTATTTCAAATCGGGTGGTAATAATAGTAGAAATAACTGTGTTTTTAAAACATTTAAAATGCAACAATATTTTTGTATGTTACGAGCGCTATTTTTGATTAACAATTTCCTTGGTCAATAACAAAGACACGTATAAGGCTAGTTGAACCCAAGATAGTTTGACATAAACCAGGCTTCACAGGTTCCTTGTAACCGGGGGTGGAGTGTTAGAATTGAGTCATGTAGGCGCCAATGACCGTTAAGGGTCGCAAAAGAAACGGCGTCACATATGGAAGCATGAAACAAAGAAAAGAGACTCACCAATCTGTCGCTATCTAATATACTGTGGTTTAACTCACCGGGGGGCCCACCCCTCACGCCTTGGTAGAATGGATAATTCACAGTACTTCGAACATCTCATTACACTTCGATTGGCTACATCTCAATGATAATTACTTCCATATTACTTGCCGTTGGACAATTAATCTTTCTCGTCCATATTCAGAATTACCACCTGTAAACCAGTTTGCACTGCTGCACCTCCGAAAGGCTCTATAGGGGTGGAAAGCCGACCACCTATGTCATGTGGCATCGCGAGAATTACATAGCGCGTCACAGGATCCAAGGTTTTTGGGCCTTGCTTAACAATTCTTCTTGCCAGCCCGTGATTAAGTACACTTGTACAAAACTCGAGAGCTTTCACGTTCCAAACAACACAGATCACTGTAGCTACAGTTACCAAATTATCATACTGATCATGTACTAATTAACCACTACTGCACTAGATAATTTTACAGGTAAATCATTCAGTTTTTATGCAGAGCAAACCAAAAGCATGCTAAACCACTCCGTATGCAAAAGCAATCTACCCCAGTTCAAGCGCGTGTGTTCACGACCCTTACTTAAGGCGTGCTTCCCTCACTCTCTGGCCGAAGTCGTCTTGACCCAAATTCTCAATTAGTTACGCCAGTGGGATATTATGTGTATTTTATTTTAGACAAACGTTATATTTAAAAATTACAGGATAAAAATGATTCACTGTGAACTTTAACCCTAACAGGTAGTATTAAATGTTTACATAATTTTGAAACCATGTGTTATAGAATTGATATTACCTTTCCTTTCATAATATACTTCTATCTACGCTAGTGGGCAAAGAACCACTCCAAAAATGAAATCGGAACAGCACAGATTTTTTTTGCTGTTTTTCTGTTGTAAAATCGAACCACCAAAAAAATAACAACGAGGTTTACTTAAATTTTAGAGCACCCGAAGAAGGAGCTTAAATACGTAATGGCAAATGCAACACACATCATACATATATCCCATTTATTTGCTGTACTACACAAGGATCGGTAGATTCCAGTGGTGCAACGAAAAAGACAATAGGATGTTCAGTCAAAACGAGCTACCACCTAACTGATAGTTACCACCGCTTAAGCATAATGTCGTTGGTCCGGTGTCGGTTTACTTAAAGTCGCCAGCTCGGAGCTGCCAGCCGGCAGGAATGTAGAAAAATTTTTTAGAGCAGAAATACGTTGTTCTTTGGGCTTAATGAAAACTTAAAACGGAACAGGTATATGTCCGCCAAGATTTGGGCGAAAATTAATCTCTTTAAATATTGCGGCACCTAAAAATTAAGTTGTGAATATATTCTACTATCACCATGAGCAATTTACCGTTTTTTTTATTTTCTCCTGTTATTTAATAAAGGAGATAATGAATTTATTTTCAAAAATTCAAACAGGCGTCACAGAGAAATTAACGTTCTGAGACACAAACCAAATTATCGCTTAAAATTTAATAAATAAGATTTTCATACAAAAAATGCTGCGAAATAAAACTTTTTTGTGGGTGAATTTTTCATATACTCCCACCGATGCTAAACGTAGTCGGGCTATCCATTAGAAGTTATGAGGCGTATCCCACATACCCACCCACAGACATGTTTTTTAAAATCATATTTTTGAGTCCTTGGAGGTTCAAAACATGTATTTCCTTCAAAATCTCGAACTCGAAAATGTTCATGAAATCAATACTTCCTTATACTGTAGTATAGGAAGGTAAAAATGTATGCAAGGCTTAATTTGGTTTATTACCCGAACAGGTTAATAAAAAATTAATCAAAAAATATTAGAGGGAATGAGGTCGGCCAAATCTAAATATTGGAGCATCTGAAAAGTTGATTTGCGCAAGGGCGATACATCACCACCAGGAACTACTTTAAGGTAGAGGCTGAAAAATATACTGCAGTTATATCCATTATATATTCAAACGAGTAAAAAATATTTCCAGATTGTACAACAACAGATGCATAAATGTGAAAAGTTTTATGAGGTAATATTTCTGCAAACGGTGTTCTTAAGCACTCCTTTAGGTTTAAGAGTTGCCCTTAATATGTAGTTAACTGCTAACATGTTTGAATTCTGCCTGAATGCAGTGGCGATGAAAAGAATGCAACTACTTTATACGCGTAACAGATAAGTCTGATAATAGCAGGGATAACAGTAATTATTAGGATAACCAAAAATATGCACTAAAAAAACTAATTTTTTCTAAACATTTGCAAATATTCTCAAGAACCGCGATAACAAACAAAACAAAAAAACAAAAAAAAATAAACTGCAATTATATTTATTGATTAGTTGAATGGCATTTGACAATTTTGTATTTTATATGCGAAAAAACGTAAATTATATTAAAGAAAACTAAAACTAAGCAGTTTTGGTCAAAGTGTGTCCTCGAAAACATACGTATAATATTAATTTAAAAACCACATTTTAATATACATTTTGGATGCGAAAACGGTGTGTATCGAAATAAATATAAAAAAATGTTTAAATGTCAAAAATTGGCACAATATGCATTAAAAATTGGTTTTGTTCCGAAAAATGTCCTATATATTGAATATGCAAATATATGCCCTTAATATGGGTAAAGTATGCAAAAAAATGCCTTGACAAATTTTCCTCAAAATGCACAGCTTCCCCTGAAACGGATTTTTGTCCAGCCCATTCCTTCACCAGTCGCATAAAAAATATGCTTATTCAGCATATTCGTGGTTGCTCTAGTAATTCTTTCTGTTTCAGTGTGATTCGTTTGATATTTAAAGATTTTTTTGTTTGACCTTAAAATTATCAAAAGTTGTCACATGCTCTAAAAAAGTGTTTAAATTGGTCACCCTAAATTTTGGAAATCATTTTACCTGCGACACGGCGCTATGTCTATCCACTTTTACGAATTAACCCCCCCCCCCCTCCATTATCATATCCTGTAACCGCCACTCTATTTTCTACCCCACTCCCCACCTCGCATTGACCCTACCATCGTGGTTTCCAATTTTCTGCTTCAGTTTTTTGCACGTATAGCAGTACTCTAAAAAAATATTTACATTCTTATAATCTAAAGCAAGTTTAATAACTATTAAGCGAAGAAGATGATCGGTTATACTTGACTCAAGTTTACACAAAATCCTTCACACGGTTTTAGGTAGGAGACTTTTAAATTAAAAATGTTTATAAATAAACCTGCGATAGCAACAGAATGAAAGCAGTGTATTGTTTGGGAAAAGAAGCATTGCGTCTGTAAATACTGGAACACAATGGAGAATATTTTCACCACCTACAAGAATGGGCTGTAGGAGAGCAGACAAAACCTTATATTTTATATTTCAAGTATTATTAGACTGGCTGTTTTGAGATCTGAAGCACGTGTTTCAAAGGAAATATCCTTTTTATTATTATTGTTTCTAATGAAATGAAAATATTTTTGAGAGGAAATTGCATAAAATACGGAGATAAATCAACAAGAAGAATATATAAAGAGGGGATTTGTAAAGCTAGTCCATTTGTTTGTTGGTATTTTTGTTAACGGTATTATTTTATATAAGTCGAACGGTCGCTTACGTTATCATCTTCAAGATATAATCAAGGTTTCTGATAAAGTTATTTTCTCCGGCAACAGAACAACGGCATTGTGTGTCTTACAGCACACATTAATGAGCTAACAGTAACCTTAGAATAGACATTTTGCTTCTGGCTATTTCTCTTCGCATTGTGACGGTTTATTCCAAACTACATCTAAACCCTGTTCGTGCAACAATACCCATTCTAAGCCAAAAATAATAATTCCGACATGTTGCTTAGAATTAAGTTAAGCCATGCTTAATCAAAAACGTAATTTGGTATGTTAATTATATGGCCGCTTTATTTACAATAAAGAGGCGATTTTATTATTCAAAATTATAATTGATATTTATCATTAACGTATACCTAGACTAGCGTTTTGACTGACAAGCGTATAAAGTAGAGGCTATTTAGTTTCTAACGAGCTTCTAACAAGGTTTGATTATGTAAGCTTTTACAGCTTAAAACCGCTTAATAAGCCTTTTTTTACCTGGGTGGCTTCTTGTATCCTAGACAAGAATCCGGAGTCTAAGCATCCGGAATCGAGTCGTACAAAAACATTGCAAATGAAAACTATACTTAATTTCATGCACACTTTTTATTGCTGAAAATTCGAAATTATAATGAGGATTTGTATTAACATCTGAAAATTGAACAAAACCACGTAAACCGCAATTACATTCTTCTACAAAAACAAAAACACCGAAGAATTCAGTTCAAAAAAATAAAAGAATTACAAAGGCGCAATTCAATTTGCAGTATAAAACCAAAAAATAATTAGGATTATGTTTAATACCATTCCGGAAAAATTGGAAGTCTAAACCAAAATTTAATATTCTTTATTATCAAGTAAATTCTCTTTAAATAAGTTGTATTTTTTAAATAGCAGCGAGTGTATGTTGACAGGTTGGGGGAACCCACTTAACTATGCCACTTTAAAGGACGGCAACTATTAAAGGACTATGGAACACCGTTTTACTTTTTATTAAACATTTAAAAACATCAAAAACTATTTTTGTAAGTAAAAAAACTTTTTGACTTCAAAAATCGTTATTTGGTGTCATAAAATGAATTTTTGCCTACAAAAAACATTAACTGACGACCGAAAATGGTTCTTGAGGTCCATAAATCATTTTCAAAACATGGCCCCTGTAAATTATTTTTTAATCCAAGTATAAAAAAACTATGTAATTATTAATAAGTATAGCGAATTTTTTGATGTCACTAAATAATTTTTTTGACGTCAAATAATCAATTTTTGTTGACGTCTAGTTATTGCTGACTCAAAGTAGAATTAAATAATAAATCGTGATATGTGCTATTGTTTAAGCAAATTAATCATTTTCAGACGGCAACAAACGATTTTTTTGACGTCAAAAATACATTTCTTAGCGTAAAAGTATGAATTTTTAACGTGAGAAACAGAATTTTTGACATCGCAAAATCAGTCGTAGTCGCTCGCTACACCAAATTGTTTGCTCGTATTTGATCTAGCCGCTTTAACATTATACTTTATGCTGGGTTTATACAAGATTTATATCAAGAAGTAATGCTTATACGTCCCACCCCAAGAAATATTATTGTGTTGTGGTTTTATGATTCACGTATCATCCATTTGTCTTGGTGCACATGCGGCATTGTTATTAATTATTGTTGGTAGCTCCGTAGTCAGTCAATATTACACTACTTCTTTAATTATCTGCTTGAGTGACAGCATTTTCCGACGTCATAGAATTCTTTATTCACTTCAAAACGTCATTTATTGACGTCAAACAATCATTTTTGATGTCATGCAGGTAGCTCCGCAGTCAGTCAGTATTACACTACTATTTTTATTATGTCATTAAGTGGCAGCATTTTCCTACGCCAAAAAATCTTTCATTGACGTCTAAAAATTCTTTATTGACGTCAAAAAATCATTTATTGACGTCAAACAATGATTTTTGGCGGCATGCAGGTAGCTCCTCAGTCAGTCAGTATTACACTACTATTTTTATTATGTCATTAAGTGGCAGCATTTTCCTACGCCAAACAATCTTTCATTGACGTCTAAAAATTCTTTATTGACGTCAAAAAATCATTTATTGCCGTCTTAAAATTCTTTATTGACGTCAAAAAATCATTTATTGACGTCAAACAATCATTTTTGGCGGCATGCAGGTAGCTCCTCAGTCAGTCAGTATTACACTACAACTTTTATTATCTCATTTAAGTGGCAGCGCTTTCTGACGTCAAAATTTTTTTTATTGCCGTCAAAAAGTCATTTATCAACGTCAAACAATCATCTTTGGCGTCAAACAATTATTGACGTGTGAAAACACTGTACTTATTGTTTACGAATAATTTCTTTGTGATTTCCTTTATTAGTTTTTCAAGTAATAATGATAAATGACAGTTTTTTTTTTCGTGCGATAAAGTGCCCCAGGGGCGAAGTTCATTGAGAAAATCAAATTCTCCGCATGTTCTGCCACTTAACTCACAATAAGTTATTAAAGTTTCAATATTTATTGGTAGACGGAGCACAGAACTGAAGTATAATAAAAGCGAGGGAAATAATTATTTTGCTTGAAATGACAAAAAATAAATTTATGATTGCGATAACGAATTTCTGTGTCGATAAAAAATTTGTGACGTCAAAAATTCAATTATAGGGTTTAGTAGATACCTATTTTTATTAGAAGTTAGAAGTAGTTATGCAGGTTTATAGTTATTTAAGTAACACGGAATGTAAAGACGTAATAACATTCGAGGTAGGTAAATACGAGCCGAGGCGAAGCCGAGGCTGTGGCCTGCCGAGAATGTTATTAGTCGATACATTCCGTGTTACTTTTTAAATTTTTCACGCTACCGGCAATGTAAGTAGGCCTACAGGTAGAAATTTAATCATATTTTTAAAAGTTCGTTTTGACAGCTGTCATCGGAATTATTTTAGAAGCTCCATTATTCTAAGTTGTCCGGGCTTGTTACCATATCAACGAACAGTTACAATGAACATTATTTTCCTAGGAATGTAAGTGACATTATTAAGTTCCGTCGTCAAGGGTAACTAGTACACGAATGTTATCAGCCATTTACAATCCCTATAGCTATGGATGTAAGGCCTACTTACATTGCCGATAGCGTGAAATAGTTATTTAAGTATCAAGGAATGTAAGGACGTAATAACATCCGAGGTAGGCGAATACGAGCTGAGGCGGAGCCGAAGCTTGTCGCCTGCCGAGGATGTTATTAGTCGATACATTCCGTGTTACTTATTAAATTTTTCACGCTACCGGCAATGTAAGTAGGCCTACAGGTAGAAATTTAATCATATTTTTAAAAGTTCGTTTTGACAGCTGTCATCGGAATTATTTTAGAAGCTCCATTATTCTAAGTTGTCCGGGCTTGTTACCATATCAACGAACAGTTACAATGAACATTATTTTCCTAGGAATGTAAGTGACATTATTAAGTTCCGTCGTCAAGGGTAACTAGTACACGAATGTTATCAGCCATTTACAATCCCTATAGCTATGGATGTAAGGCCTACTTACATTGCCGATAGCGTGAAATAGTTATTTAAGTATCAAGGAATGTAAGGACGTAATAACATCCGAGGTAGGCGAATACGAGCTGAGGCGGAGCCGAAGATTGTCGCCTGCCGAGGATGTTATTAGTCGATACATTCCGTGTTACTTATTAAATTTTTCACGCTACCGGCAATGTAAGTAGGCCTACAGGTAGAAATTTAATCATATTTTTAAAAGTTCGTTTTGACAGCTGTCATCGGAATTATTTTTTAAAAGCTCCATTATTCTAAGTTGTCTGTGTTTGTTACCATATCAACGAACAGTTAAAATCAACATTATTTTCCTAGGAACGTAAGTGACACTATTAAGTTCCGTCGTCAAGGGTAACTAGTACACGAATGTTATCAGCCACTTACGATCCCTGTAGCTATGGATGTAAGGCCTACTTACACTGCCGGTAGCGTGAAAAGTATATTATACGTTGTTATGCAACGGCGGCTTTATTTTTGTAAATATTAAAGTCGCCTCGCCGCGCCTGGAATTGTTCGTATTTTGAAATTAGTTTGTTCTTAAAGATCGAGTCGAACGGTCTAAAGAATTAAACTAAGCAAACTCGTAGCTCCTGTAAGTTCCCCAACTTCTTTGGGATTAAACTAAGGAACGGTTTGAAGCCAAACAACCCTGCGAGCCTTTTGAAGAGTAAAGCAGCGACTATACCACGTCTCGGCAAAGTCTCCCAGCAGCGCGAGTTTCTTTAAGAGTGAACCAGTGGCTACGCCAGGTTTCGACGAAGCCCACAACCTTGTGATTTTCCAGCTCTAGCCCATTTTATATGTGAAATAATTTGTTTGTTTAAAACCTTGTTCTTAGCGCATGTGTTAATTATTTATTGATAAATTTAATAATTTTAAATATAAATTTTATTTGTCGAATTAATACCTAAACCTTCTAAATAGGTTAGATTTCATGGCTATTCTCTTGAAACTGAATTTAAATCAGTACTAGGTGGTTAAGAACTTGAAACTTTATAATTTAAACTTAATAAATCAACATCATTGAACATTTTTACAACATTATAATAAACTAATGTTCTATTTTGTTTTAAAATTGAAACGGGATTGATTAACAGAAAGGATAAAATGATGATATCCTAAATGAACTCCGTTGTGTCCCAGTTTTAATCCAAAGTTGTAAATTGATGACCCCAACCTTAATATCCAGAAATGAAAAGCAGTCCTAAGTCAGTCATAAAATAGCAACCCCTCCTAGCGTTAGCAGAAATAATAATTAAAATGGTTCCTATGGATCCCCTGCCTGTGCTTAGGACAATTTACAAGCAAAACAAAACGTAATAAATCTCACACATGGATATAATTCTAAACTTTATAGTGCCGTTTCCCGTAACTGCGATGCCGGGGTCGTAGAAGTGCTACATTATCCACTTTATATAAATTATGAAATTTAAAAATATAAACGTGCATCGTATATCTCTCGCAAAGGCCAACTTTACAGTGTGAAATGTGCTAGCCGCTCTTTAACTTCCTGTTTAGTTAAGAGAACCCGCGGTTATAAAACCCGGTAAAGTCTAAAAATTTTATTGAGTTTTATCAGATCTTCACACCGCTTTATCCGTGCGCTTAAAAGAATTAATTGTATTGCAAGTAAATTACTGCAATCTGGAGGCGCAATCTAAGGAATCTGAAAAGACTTTTAAGTTTATGTCATACGGTAACGTGAGAAAATTTGTAGATAGGACCCAATAACCGTTTCGCCGCGGTGTTCCTGCTTATTATTTAATTCCTAATGGGTATACTTTATCTTTTTGTATCCGAAATTGAATTTATTGCTCTTGAGAAAACGGCACGACCTTCCTCTCGCAAGGTTTTTACAAAGCAAGGACGGTTTAGCTAACACGAAATTTTTTTTGCAACATAAGTTGCAATTAACAGACATTTTGGTGCTGAAACGAGATAATTGGCCAAATTAGAATGAATCGTTAATATTTACGTTCTGGGTTGTATTAGTTTTTTTTATAATTTATTTTAATGTTTCTTTAACGTCTGCCTGTTTCTGCTGCTAAGGTTTAACATCGATCCCAGGGAATCACGTCCTTCTCGATAAACATTAACTTGCCGTGTTCATGCGGCCACATTACACTTTCCTACAATAAACGCGTGCTGCAGAGAACAAAATTTTTTCTACCCAGCATAGCAGGCCGAATAGAGACCTCAAGTAGGCAAGTTAGGCAAAACGCACAGTTTTATATCTTCTCAAGAATGTGACGTATCTACCGCCGGGGAATTTTGTTTTTTTACTTTCCCATACTTCTACTGAAGTAAGGAAAGTTATGTTTTCATGCAAGTTTTCGAATTTCAGATTTTTACTTATCTCCTAAATTTTACAGTGGCGCCCTCTAGGAATTTTTAAAAATTTTTAATTTGATTGATTATTTATTGAAAAACGTAAACGCCGATGTTATAAACTTTTGTTAGTTCGATAGGATATTTGAAATACTTTATTAAGATCAGCAAGAATGTTCAATTATTTTAAAATTTAAGCACAAAAAACGATACTCTTTAACATCAACAACGTGTTTCCCGGCAGTTGCGTGATTTTAACTACGCCTATCAGATAGTTCTAATCAAAAAAATTATTTTTCAATTTTTTGCATATTTTTGATGACTATAAATAAAGTTGTTATAACCAGTTTTGACCCGAGGTCGAAAGCGCATTACCTATCTAGCACTTGTACGTAGTCGGCACGCGCGCTTTGTGTAACCAACGTCTTGGGTCTGGAGCGGGCGGCTTGTGCCAGCTGGAAATGACTAGATGTAAATTTGAATCACTTCTTGGCGAATATTTAAAACGTGAAAAGTATGGGAAAGTACCAGCGACTTGTTTTGCCTATTTTTTTTCTTAAATGTCGGATTCGAACCTGTGTTTTCTGGATGGGATATGGATTGGGTGTTATGTTATTTTATGACTAGTGTTAGTACTAAAATCTCTCCCATCTTCTAAACGAACCTCAGAAATTTAAATTTTTTATATTTCTAAGAGTACTTCTTTTTAAAACTTGAAATAAGTGACATTTGCTAAAAGTACCACTTTCCCAGTATGATCTGAGAAATTACAGTTTGATGGGATATTCAGATCACTAAGAATTTAAGACCATGTGTGATCTACGAATATTGCTCTTTGATAGAAAGACTTGATTTGTTATTTATTTTAAATTTTCGTTGCAATTTTCTACTGTATTATCAGCTTCTCGATTAGATCTGCTCTAAGAAACAAGGGAGTGGGAGGATAGGAAGAAGCGGAGGGGTGTGAGAAGGTTAATGGAAGAGCTGTAGCAAAAGACGGCGGTATAAAAGGAAAGCGGGTATGGGTTTAAGGGCAGCGCCACAGCAGTTCAGTGTTGCCAACTCTATCTGACTGAAAGTAATCAAACAAACCCTTAAAAGTAGCTGAAAAGTAGCGTATTGTTTTTCTGATTGGCCAAAAAACTATCCAACACTTAATTAATATAAAATGCAAAAAAATTAACTAGGTATGTATTTTAAGCAACTATTAAAACAGCTGCACTGTTTGTATACGTAAAATATTAATCAATATTAGCAAACACATTAAGTTCACAAGAACGTTAACACAAAACACAAAATACTCACAGTTAAAGAATAACAACTTATAAAATGTATAACAAAATGAAAGGATTTTAATATTACGCATATTACCACATTCCTGTTTAATATCAGTTTATAGTCTACAGATTAATACGATTCACTAGAATCAGAAGCATTGATTTTCTATGCGTATGTCTTTTTGGTGCCTATTGCCTAGTAGCTAATATCCCAAAAGATAACTAGAATTTTTCGTAGTATTGTTGTTGGAGTAGTTAGCTTAAAACTTAAAAGACTATCAAAATAGCCGATTTAGCTACAAAGTAACTAAATTGGCAACACTGCAGCAGTTACTCGGTGCCGGATTAACCATATTAGGGGCCTTAGACTATGGTTTGGTTGGGCCTCCCTCTCAAAACATGTTTGTTTTTTTATTCATTTACCGGACTGAGGCACAAACCGAATTGTAGCCGCTACGGCAGGCATGGGCAACCTTTTGAGTAGCTGGGGCCAACTGAAGATCCATTTATGTATCGCGGGCCGTAAATGAGATAAAGAAAAAACACTTTTTTGGAAAAATATTTTTAATAAACATAATCATCAAAAACAAATTCGACAAAATCAATATATTTTTAATAATATAATAATACAAAAAAGTATACAGAAATATATTCAACAAAAACTCAAATTTTTGCAAATATGAAAATTCAAAAAAGTATACATAATATTTCACTTTCGCATAAAGCCGCATAAAGTCGGCGTAGTCCGCATTTTTCTCCCAAACAAAAAAAAATAATTCGTTACCGTCGTTTATTTGTATCAGTTTAAAATAATAATCTTCTCGCGGCCCGGGCCGGATTCGTGTTTAAATGAAACATGTCTGGCGGACCGGAAAAAAGTGGTTCGCCGCGGGCCGTATACGGCACGCGGGCCGTAGGTTGCCCATGCCTGCCCTACGGTTTTAAAAAAAATGAAAATAATTTTCACTTCACAGTAGTTATTTGTACGTTTTTTTAAGTTAGTTTTATATTGTATCCCGATTATGCTACTACAAAACGTGATTTAATGCCAACTAGATTTTGTGTAATACAGCGTTAGAGTAGAAATTAAGAAAAATAGTAGCGGCCGCCATTTTGAATCCGAAAAGTTCGCAAAAGGGTTGGATTTGCCCCTGTACATTATTTTTTAATCCATGTATAAAAAAACTATGTAATTATTAATAAGTATAGCGAATTTTTTGATGTCACTAAATAATTTTTTTGACGTCAAATAATCAATTTTTGTTGACGTCTAGTTATTGCTGACTCAAAGTAGAATTAAATAATAAATCGGGATATGTGCTATTGTTTAAGCAAATTAATCATTTTCAGACGTCAACAAACGATTTTTTTTGACGTCAAAAATACATTTCTTAGCGTAAAAGTATGAATTTATACGTGAGAAACAGAATTTTGAATCCGAAAAGTTCGCAAAAGGGTTGGATTTGCCCCTGTAAATTATTTTTTAATCCAAGTATAAAAAAACTATGTAATTATTAATAAGTATAGCGAATTTTTTGATGTCACTAAATAATTTTTTTGACGTCAAATAATCAATTTTTGTTGACGTCTAGTTATTGCTGACTCAAAGTAGAATTAAATAATAAATCGGGATATGTGCTATTGTTTAAGCAAATTAATCATTTTCAGACGTCAACAAACGATTTTTTTTGACGTCAAAAATACATTTCTTAGCGTAAAAGTATGAATTTTTAACGTGAGAAACAGAATTTTGAATCCGAAAAGTTCGCAAAAGGGTTGGATTTGCCCCAAGGTCTTCTGTCAGATTGTGTTTTCAGGTTTAGAAAAATCTTTTTCAGGCAAAAATATAAAGAAAAGTGCAAATATCCTCATTTGCAGAGAAACATTTTTTGAAAAGCAGGTTTTTATGTTCTTAGAGATCCAAAACATGCGTTTCAGTCAAAATTTCGATTCCAAACATTTTCATAAAATTAGTAGATACTACGAGTATAGAAAAGTAAAGAATTTTCTTTTGATTCTCAAAACTACATTGTCAAAGCAGAGGATTACTTATCGCGGTTTCGAATTTCGGCTTTGGCTATCAGAATTTAGAAGGTATCGTGTAACAAAACAATTCATAATTTATAAAGGTCTGATAGTTGATGATATTGTACAGTACGTGCGTTATACTAAATGCGGTAGAAGGTGGCAAAAAAAGGATATTTCCTTAATGTTTTGTTTTTTTATTTCAATTAGAAAGGATTTTGGGCCCTTTTTGACACTGAGGCCATAAGCTATAGCCTACTCAGCCTAGTGAGTAATACGGCACTGCAGTACTAGCGTCTAGCCCCTTGGACAACAGTCGATCTTACCTCACATGACTTGCGCACGCACCTCCTCTGCATGCAGCTGGAATGTGTGTAAACCACAAGTTCGTAGTGGCACAGATGGATATGCGGGTGTGTTCGGGTGTACTGCTTTTTCACTGCGTAAGTAGTTGTGGGGTCGAATCTCGGTTGGGACCAAAATTTTTTTTATTTTATAGTTTTTTTAAAACACCGTTGTTGCGTTTTGCTGTTTACGCGAAGTTATTTGTTAAGAGCAGTTACTTTTTTAAAGAAAAAATACGAAGACAAATTTGCATTTACTCATTGATTGACGGCATACTAACACGCAAGTCTGGTAATAAATAAAAAAAAAGGATTTGTTGTTTTCTATTGAATGCAATTTATTAGCAATGACAAAATTGGTGTTAACAACGCAAATCTCGATGTAAATATCACACTCGCACATATGCGAGCCAATATTGGATGATATTGCGCAATTCAGGATCGGCTGACAGCCAAGGGGCTAGACGCTAGTCACTGCAGTTACTGAAATTTGAGCTGGTCATGCCGGATCTCTGGCAAACGCATGAAAATACATATTAGATTAAAATAACATTTTATTAAAATGTAAAAAGAGGGGTAAATCACTGGCGTGATAATTCTACGTGCTTGCAGTAATAACATGTAATAAGTCGTAATATTTTGTAATAGAATTTTACACAGCCGCAATAAGAGTGTAACAAAACGTAATAATCGTTCTAATTTGTGATTAGTTCGTGTTGGGCTTTGTATAGTTTCTCGAGTTTGCCTATCCAACACGCAGACAATCTTTGCCGATAGTTATTACTGTTAAAATTGTATGGTATAATCTCCATGTCGCATTGCGTATCGCATTGGATGACGCCTGTTTAGTACCGCTATGATTAAGTCAATGAAGATGAATAAAACCTAAATTATATTTGGGTCATAAAATCAGTAATATATATTTATTTTTGTAGTATGCCTAAATGCACATTTTACTATTACACTGAATACAGACAGAGCGTGAGAACGCAATTTACAAAGCGCGCGTATTTCAGTTGTGGTAACAACTATAGTATTTTGAGCCGAACAGAAGAGTTCAGCTGGCGTGACGCAAACTTCTGCAATCACATGCGCTGTTGTCATGGCAACCATGACGGCATGCTGCCACATCCGCTTATACTAGACTAGCTAGTCGTACGCTTACGATTACCGCTGGCTCTTTTGCTCTGATGCTTTCTTTCACATGGCATTCCTTATGTTCTATGATTTTGATTCAGCAGCTGGCACATACATTACGGGCGTGGATATTCAAGAAACTTTAGTAAAGGATGAAACGAGAAAATCAACCTTTGTTTGTTATAACAGACCCAATGTCACTTAAGTAGTGACCGTCTGAAGAGTGTTATGGAAAAGTAAAATCTATTGTCGTCTGTCGATTGAATATTAAATACTCGTATTAAATTTCTTGACTGATTTAGCGGATTAAGCTCTTACGTGCATTTCTGGTATATTATTTTGATGGTTATTTATTAGTACCTGTATGATAAAGGTGAAATGTTTGTTTATTGTTTGTGTTTCATACCAGAACTGAACATTATTTCACATATTAGATAGATATGTGCAAAGCATATGAAATTGACGAATTACTTGAATACTACCAGTAATAATGTGTAATAGCAACGAACAGGTCGTAATATTGAGTACTGCTCTGGTTTATAGCGTATCAATTTGTAATACCGTGTAGTAAATGTATAATAACAATAAGGCGTAATGTGTAATAATATCGCGTAATTATTATGAATAATAATAAATTGTACAAATTTATCGCTAATTAACCCCTGCGTAAATATAACTTCATATTTGCTTTGAGGACTTCAAAGTTGATGTCATCCAAAGTTGAATTTATTTCGAACTATTTGTAATTTTATCCTAAAACTAGGTTTTATTTGTATGCAAAATACGCGAAATGAAGCGTAATTACCAGAAATTTTACAGCGTTAAATATATCTGACACAGCTTTCATTTGTTTTGAATTGTTTTTAACCACCAAAATGCTTCAAGTTGTCTGAAACCTCCTAAAATAAGAAGAAAATAAGAAATCTTTAGAAAATACCTGAAATCTGCTAAAATTATTTAAATTGATTGAAATTTTTAAATTAATTTTACATTTACTTTGGAAGTTTTTAATTTCCGTATTCGCTAATTTTTAATATTGGATTTATTTGGAAAATTTAAGCATTTTACATTCTCAACATCGGCATAATTTATCATCCCAAAGAATTTGATGGAATGTTAGGATAAGCAGCAAACAACCATTAGAAACAAGATAAGCGAACTGTTGCTTTTGCATCTCATTTCAAAGCTCTTGCAATCAACACCTGCGAAACTGCCACCAGTTTAGTAGTTATGATGTTGTTCTTTTGTCCAATTTTGGTTGGACTAGCATAATTCGTGCGAAGACGAACTCAATTGCGGTGCTGTTATTAATTTCGTAGTTATAATAATCATACCTGCAAAAATAATAGATGGTAACGACTCTTGAATGTGATATCTAAACAACACACATTTGGTATTTAGATAATAAGACGTGGAGATTTTGATTCGCTGACACCAGTGAATACAAGCAGTGGGTACTAATGACGGATAATTATTTTAAGAAAACAATTTTCAGCGAGAAGGAAGTTTAAAGTACCGAATTACCGGCTGTACTCCCTAATTACAAGTTGTTTTTGACGGCCCCTTAAACTTGTTTTTAACTAGCGTCCTGAACATTGTTTCTCATCTCACGCACGCATATCATTTTCGGGAAAGACTTCTAGTGTTATTTATGTTAGATAAAAATTATACCGGCTTTCGTTTCGTGTGAAGGAAAATTAATGCGAACCCAAAAGCGAAACATGTAAATGATTCAAAAATTTCAGATCTTGATTATTATTCTTAATTATATTATAATTAACATAACGATCATTACAAGCAAGCATTCTTCTTTTATCACGAAATCACGATCAAATTGCTGGTGCCTCGTACTAGACGATTTGACGACGATCGTGAAAGAAAGCACTGGGCTGAGACTGGAGGTCATCTGGAAATAGAGGAGCTGCATTTTCTTAATTAATTTTTAACTAATTATAATAACAATGGCAGAAGTTGTTAATTAGTAAAATTTTATTTTTGTAAACATTGCTTTACGGCGTAGAAAGTAAAAACTTAGTTTAGCTGGTATTTATGAGAGAACTGTATAAATAAATAACAATAAAGGATGTAGTAGCTTTTCTTCAATTTTATTATTAAATCATATCATATTACTTTTTTTTTTGTTGAAGTTAGAAGAACACAAGAGGTGCTCATTTTATCGTGTAACCCCTTGACTCTTTAGAATGGACAACACAAATTACATGTCATATATAGTTTTATTTATTTTATTTATTAATTGGTAGTAAATCTACGATAGTCGTCGATTTAGTACAGTTTGCTAAACCTACGAAAGTTATTCGTAGCTTTAGTGCATAGTGTTAAATGTACGAAAGTAAAAGTTATCCAAGTTACAAAGTGGAGCTTACATTACCATTAACATCGGTCTTGGCAAATGTAGTCTGATTTTTTTTATATAAAAATTAGTGATAGGCAATGAATTGCCATAGAAACGAATTTAAAAATAGAATGATTCGTTCGGATAAAATCGGATGTTTCTATGCGTTAAAAAGTAGTAAACACGCTCTCCGCTTGCTTCTCGAATGCTTCTATTAAGGAATTCTCGTTCTCATCGTTTTTCCTCGGGCCGCTCGACAAAACAGCGTAAACCTTCAGCTTTGAATAGTATTTTTCTTAATTTCATCATTTATTCCGACCGGGTTTTTGAGTAATATTTCTATAACCGCAAAAGTGGATTCATTTTTCTGTTTTATAAATCAGTTATTGTTTTGAAATCAGACCAGGGACCAAAACAATATCCGATTATTATATATTATAATTATACATAATCAATTTTAATTTTTTTGTGAAGTGTACTATATGTTTTTATTAACACTAATACCACAGATAAGGTTAACACTACAGATATACGGTAAATATGTGAGCTATCGGCAGCTTGTTTTATATGATTAATAATCTGCAAAAAGATGGCGCTACAATGACAATTTATAATTAAGTCACAGATGACTGTAATTGAGCAGATTACTTAGCACATATTCAAACCAAAAGTTAGACAGCCATCTGCCATGCTTAATTGACAAATCGCAATTTTTCGTAAATAATTAATATTGAAGCCAATTCTACTTAATTTATGTTCATGATGTGACAGATGCACTCAAATCCGCGATAAAACAGTTTCCAACACATTTCAACAGTAATAAACAAATAGCGATAGCAGCGCCCTAAAATTGGTCCGGCGCGTTGTAGCCAAACTAACGCTAATTTCGTCTCCAAATATGGGCGGACATTTTGTATAAAGGGTCGTATATCTGTAGTGTTAACTTTATCTGTGCTAATACAGTATTATTCTAAATATTTATAAATTTCTTTATATTTTCATATTTTTTATTATTTATACTTTTTAGAGCATTATTAAAATTTTCAAATACCACACTGTCCTGAAGTGACCACGAGAAACAAAACAAAACCAAGCGACAGAACATAGTTGTTCTAATCTAATTTATAAACTTATATTTTAGTAGTGAATCTACCTCACACATGCAACATGTGTTACCTATTCTCCGGAGTCAAGAGGTTACACGATAAAATTTGTACCCTGTATATCCGACCTGTATCTTGCAAAACGTATAATATGAAGTTTGCTATTATTTTTTAAGATTGCTTAGTCTTTATCACTTTTCAAAATAATACAATTTACAAATTGTATCATAAACAAGTACAAATTTTTTAAACCGACACTATTACAGCTACCACAAACCAGAAAAAAAGTGTTTGTTAAAGGTTCCCCTAAAATACGGGATAAAATACTTTCTTATTTTTTCAGGAAAAAAGGATTAGAAACGAAAATATTTTCTTCCAGACACAGAAAAAATGCATTTTAAATGTGTTAACTCTGAAAAAATTTTGCGACGTGCGTCGTTTAAAATGTTTGTGAACATGAAGCTTCTATTCGTTCCCACGAGGTGGCTGCGTTGCACTATAAGTGCTTTGCATGTTTATGCGCGCCACCTCCTGTGGACGAGTAGAAGTTTTATGTTCACAAACATTATTTTTTTAGAATACAAAATTATTAATTTTATGTCAGAAAATAAGTTATTTTATTAGTGATGGGCATCATCGAATGATTTTTATAATGAAATGATTGCCATTGGAATGGATTTAATAGTCGAATGAGTCATTCAGATAAAATCGTTCTTCAAATATGACTGGTACAAAAATAGTATTCGATATTATTAATTAAAATATAAGTGATATATTTTTTATTTTTTTTTGTAAAATGTAACACTTGCTTTTATCAACAGTAATACAATGTTATTCAAAATATTAATAAATTTCTTTATATTTTCATATTTTTTACTATTTATACTTTTTAGAGCAATATTAAAATTTCCAAATACGATCCTGCGCTGAAATGACCACGAGTAACAAAGCAGTGCGGCGGAAACTGTCGTATTTGCTATTCCTAATATCACTTGTCAGTAATAGCCAAATGTTCAAGTCGAAACATTCTCATCTCGCTGTGCCTGTGCGGTGAAACAATCCGCGGAGGCCTTCTTTATACAATCGTATTCGGAAAATTCTGTCTCTATTAGTGTATTCCAAGACCGGCTAGATTATAATAGTATAATCTAGTAGATCCTGTGTATTCGCATCATAATACCAGTATCATGTATTTGCATTGGGCATTTGCAGTTGGCTACTGTAGGGGGTATCGCTTCAACGCCCGCTGCCGAAATAGACAAAACCGAAAATTTTAAAATCGTAAAATCATTCGAACTATTTTCTGTAACATCTCGATATTTCAATAATCGAAAGGTTGTTCGATTATTTTCATTCGAAATGTCCATCACTACTTTTTATCCTACTCAATAAACCAAGCAAATTTTAAAATTAAGAAAATTTAAAAATTAAACGACATTTGAACTGAACTGTTTTATTTTATTTGGAATTTATTCACTATTTGGCGAATTCTCTTACCAATTCGGCAAATTCTTAAAAGAAAATTTTGTCAGATTGATTTCTTTAAATTAATAAAAAAAAGAAAAAAAAGCCATTTTTCGTTTACCCCTGGTATGTAAATGACTTCCTAAAATGGTCCTTTAATCGTAAAAAAATTATGACAAAACCTGTTGAGAATCCTGAAGGTCAATTTTTGTGTATTTGCCACATTGGGTAATGGATTTAAATTGCAGTTTATGTAATAACCTCGTGGAGTTTAAATGCATTTTTTGCCAACCTCGGCAGTTTTCAAACAAAGTTAATTTTCTATTTTAATTAAAAAAAAAAAATTATTTAAAAAAAATAAATGGTACTACTAGATTTAGCTACTCTATTTATTAAAGGTTTGAATATCTCTACCTATTACTGGAACTCCCTGTACCGCTTCGACCTGCGTTATGTTTTTTTTTTTCGAGAAACGATGTGCAATTCCATACCTTTTGTTTATAGTTGAAAGGAAAACAGTTCTTTCATTGACACCATATACTTCGAAATATTAAGTATAATCTTCAGTATATTTGCCTTGAATTTATCACACCGCATGCGATTGCATTATATTATCTAACGACACCCATCAGACACAATAATGCGTTTTATTTTATGCACGACTGAATACGTCATTATATCGTTAACGGCATTAAGAGAATGTCCTTTGCTTTGCTTTTATATTTTTATCATTAGCTTTTATTTTCTTTTACAATATGCATAATGTCCAGCTAATGGAAACTATACTTTTTATTTCATAAAAACAGTATTAATCAGATTAGCATTATTATTATAATTGGGCGTTTAATCTAAATTGCCAGCCATCTTATGATTATTTAATTCCTATTAGCTATTACTTTGATGGCTCTTACACTAACAACTTTTTCTTTGTTTTAGGTAAGTGTCCTTGACATCATTATTACCGAATAAGGAGTTCATTGGTAAAGTACATCTAAAATTTTATACAGTGTTTCGTTGTAAAAACACAATATTTTAGCCTAGGTTAAAACATTTTTTATTGTGTGGCCTGCGGGCTTTAATTAGCAGGATCGCTAGTCCTTCTAGACATAAACTACAATTAAGCCTGATGACAAAGTATTATTTGAATGAAAGTGATTCAGTTCAGTAATGCGACATACGAAGCAAATGCCAAGGATTAGAATCCTACATTATTTTTTAAAAATTTATTTAACATTGGATTCTGCTGCTAAGGATTATCACCAACACCATTGCACCTGAAAATGTGTTTTTGCAATTATTGTGCCAGCCAATTCTATGTATACTTTTCTTTTTCTTTACTATAAAAGAAAATAGGTAATTTTGATGAATTTCCGATTTACAATCATTTTGTAATTTTTTCCCACCTACTATACTTTGCAAAGCAACATAATAGGTTTCTTAACTTAAAATTAAAAAGGAAATTGGTACCTACAATTTGTTTTAAATTGTGCGTGAAATTTCGGGGACTACTCCATTAAGTTTTTCTTGGAATAATGTTAACATCTTTTTAATTTTTTCTAAAAATGCCATATTAGCATCAATTATTTATTTTCTGACTCATAATAAATCCATCTTACAATGGTTAATGACTAAAAAATAATTACTTATACTTCCCTGTTTACGCTTGTTGCGTTTTAGGCGCCACGCTATGGATGAGCGAACGTTAGTTAATATACCAGCTTTTGCATGGAGAATTTTCACACTTAAGTCTCTCAGTGACGTGCTTGTTGGTAATTACCAGTCGAGTTCGTCAGAAGAGAAAAAAATTAGGGACAATTATTGCTGATTTTCATAATACTTTACTCGCTTCACGCACGTTCCTCACAAGGCCAAACTGATTAGCAGTCCACAAAAAAATGAATCACTTACGTGAACCATGCAACAAAAAGGACATGGAACTCTATAGAGCTAATTATAGTTGAAATGAGAGTCACGATTTGTTTTTTCCTGAAATATATTGCCATTAATAAAAAAGACTAATACATAACTGCAAATGGAAAATTTAATTATAAATAGAAACTTTAATTCGAGTTATTTAAGCCTCTATCCAATTATTATTTATGATGTAAGTTATCTGACAACAGTGGTGTAACCATCTAATTTTTATTGACATACAATAGCAATAAAATTAGTTTAGTCCCCTATATGGTTTCGCTGGTTATCCCACCCTTTACTTAAGTTAATCAATTATAGATTGGAATTTTTATTCCTGCCGGGTAGAAATAATACTAGAAAAAATTGAAAACAATTTTTAAGCTACTTTATAATAAGGGCCACTAACTTTGACAAAGTTATACCATTGTCCCTTGAAGTTTTTCGTATTAGAAACCATAAAGTTCATATGAACAATCGTAACATTTAATTGGACCTAAATTCCTCGTGTTCTCTATTTAATTTTCCTTTGTTCTTAAAGTCTCGGTGTCTGTTTACCAAAATCTATACGTTACAGGTATAAAACTTTTACGCCTCCTTTAATGTGTAACCGTCAAACCATCTGTTACCCTGACTAATGGATGGATACCTTGCTACTACTAAAAATAATTCCAATGTTCGTCCCCTGAACGCGTTTTTAAGTAGCAAACAATATTTCTTGCAAAATATCGGCTTCCGGATTTGCACAAAGGATTTTAGCCCGGCTAACAAGTTGGAAAAGCGGACCTGACGGATGGATAACACGAGTGTAGAGAGATAATCCCAAGAACCGCCCCGGGCCATCCACGACGCACACTATCACCATCTTACAGGTATAATAGCCGTGGTTATACCTTGTAGCGGGCCTCTTCAATCACAGCGAAATTAAATTAAATTGCATGATTAGATATTCAATGGTTTTAAGGCTATAAAATCGATCTCGAGGTGAATAAACGTGCTGGGAGGTCGAGTAAGCGCGTGAAAAGTGTTGTGTAATATGACCTGTTTACTTTATTTATGCTTTAACAATTATTTCAAAATATTTTTTAATATTCATAGTAATAGTAATATAGCTAATCATTGCTATGTATCGGATCTTATCGTATCGTATTTAGTGGAAAGCCTGAATACAGAGGGTGTCCTAAAACTCAATGGCCAAATTTATGAGTGGCGTTCCGTGGGTTTAAAATTTGGGTAGGCAATGGCACAAATTATTTAACATTAAGATTAAAATGTGAAAACAATTTACCAACACCTGTTATTAAATGAATAAATTTAAGCATAAAATCTCTAATAAATTTTACTTTGTCATTATGCATCTAAATTTGGTAACGTAACCCTGCGTCGAAAGCCAAGTTAATGCGTGATTTGCCAAATAATTTTAATCTAACAGTCGCAGATAAAGGTTCTTTGGTCTATGCACGTTTTTAATTTCAACTGAAAGATTTTTCAAAACAGAGTTTCCTCTTTGAGACTATACTTTTGAGGGGTTAGATCTAGATTTCTCCCTACTGTCTGTCTGTAACGGCCCTAATCATTTTGAAGTACATCGCCCATGATTTTTTATTCCTATTTGTTTTTCGTAAGAGTATCCATTGAATTTTTCTTTTAAAAGCTGGTTAACGAGAATTTCCATATTTACTAACTACGTACGAAAGAAATAAACGCTGCACGCTGCACCTAACTGCCGCTGCACCTAACTGCCGCTGACCGGCGGAAGTAAAAACAGAGGCTGTGCCTTTGCCGTGCATAGTGCGCTTTGAAATTGCTCCTATTTCTTTGCATCTGTCCATCTGATCATTGCATTATTTATATCAATGTGCATGCAAACGTATTAAGAATAATAGATTGGTTGATTGTGTCGTAGCTGGAATCATTTCGCTCGATAAGCGCGCCCTTCGCGTATGCGAAACTGTGTTTGAAGGCAACGCTCTATTTATTTGGTGCCTAATTTTTAACGTTACGCGGTGGTGTGTTAATAAGTAAAAATTGTGTAAAAGTTACTTTTTTTATTGAAAGCTAGGTTTCCATTTATTTTGAAAAGTTATGGGTAGGCACTGAAATTTATATGACACATTCTAGGCACCAAAATAGGTTAAAAGCGTCTTACAAGTACGGGTTCGAAAATGCTTTCTTACGGAACTATATTCTCCTAAATTGGGGGCGTGGTGAGCACGTTTCTACGAATAATTCTCATTGTAATTGAGGGGGGGCTGAAAGGTACGTGCACCCCAAAAATAGCGTGTTTTGCAAGCCTACCCTCCCCCCATGGATCTTATAATATAGAATATCTCAATTAATTTAGATTTTACTCAAATCACACCAAAACCATTTTGGTTTTTATAGTCCTTTATGGCAATACGACAACCAAAATCGAGATACAAGTTGTCCCAAAAATGCCGTACTTGGGCATTGTAGGTTTATTGTGTGGGGGATTATTTTTCAGAGGAACATTTTCACGCGTGTCGGATTCTGACATTCATCATACGATAAATCCCATTTTTCTTCCCAAAATGTGAAAGTTCAAGCGGCTGTAGCAACAGCTTAATTAAAACGGCTAAAAAATATTTCCTCCGAAGCTTGGTCTTCTGGTTGGCTGAGCATATGTTGGAATTTTTAGGCGGCATATTTTTTAATATCTTGCCACTGCTGCAATTACTGCAGCAACATTCCTCAATTCCTGTAATAAATAAACATTTGCTCTTGAAATGAAAATTGTAGTAGTACGTTTTCAAATGCACATTTCTAGTCTAGTTTTTGTTGTAAAAAGCAGTTTTACTTCTGGCAACTGCGCAAACAGTAATCATTTGTAAACATTTCTCGCACCCGCAGGAATGCATTACTAACTTTAATTTCAGTATTCAGTGCAGTTAAAAGAACAACTTCAACCCACAATCGGGAATAACGTTACCGTAGTTTTCACCACCCAGGGGGCTGGTGTTGCAGTTTGACTAGAAAATGTATCGTCTGGTAAATGCATCAGGACACTGGCGTCGAAATGTAAAGCTGTGACGCGAAAAACATATTAAACTTTGTTAAAAACAAATTGCTCTAAAACTGCTCACACGATTTTTTTAGTTGTGTAGGTTAATAGAACTAAGGATGAGGTATAATTTAGTTCTTGTCCCAGTCTATTAATTTCTCTGTGTCGCGGTCGTCTTCTTTGAGTTTTTGATAATCAAAATTTTATGGATCTTTGTTTAATAAATGGGAAATGATAAAAAAATTCTGTTATTGGTAAATTGCTCATAAGTGATAGTAGAATAGAAGTCACAACCTAATTTTTAGGTGCAGCAATATTTGGGTCGGGGGTAATTTCTCCCCACCACCAATTTTGTTTGTAGACGAATTTGCCCCACCGTCTTTAGTTTTCATTAAATGCCATGGAATCTTTTCCCAACAAATTGGGCCTTTTCTCCTAACATTTCGTAATACAATAAGACTAGCTCCATATTTGGCGTGTTAGCATTTTGGTTCCCTTGTGATCGGTGCGGGGTGGTGTTTCTCTGCGGGTCGAATATATGGCTAGTTCCGTTCGCTTGTAGTAGACTGTATAAATAGGGGTATTATACAGTCAGGGGTATATTATATTTTGCATTATTTTTCGCACAAATTAAGCTAATATTATTTAAAATCTTAACAAGTTCAGGCGAAGTGCTTCGCTCATTTTTTGTATTTGTTTTGTATTTTGGCAGTGCTCATTTGTTTTTATTTTAATTATTCTCACTTATGTAGGATAGCCAGAGAGAGGCATGGGGGGATTACAAAACATTTTGTGTTTTCTTTTTCATACCGTTATACTTATATTGCTCGCAGTAACTCATTTATAAGTTTCGTATTTAATGAAAAATCCGAATATATTGTATATACTGATACTAAATGAACAAATGGATATGTGCCTCCTTAATTTTGCGCCCTAGGCAAGAGTCCAAGCTTACATTTGTCCTACCTTGATTCAGGGTGTAGTAAGCAAAACCAGACAGCAAAATATGTATAGGTAAATGAGAAAATGATTACACGCTTTTGTCTCGTTTAAAAATAATACGGATAAAATTAACGCGATTAAAATCAAAAGCTTTTTAAAAGAAGCCGTTGCCAATGTAATTACCGTTGGAAATAGAACCGAGCTCGGAAATAAAAGGTCTTTTACATGACAACACATAATTAAGGAAGAAAGAAATTAAACGATTCTGAAATCAAAGCACCACAAATATCTCTGGTGACTCGCTGCAACATACAGGGTGAGTTATGTAAATGTGACCTCCCTACTATTTTCTCAATTATTGAGAATATCAATTTTTTTTCATAATAAAAGTTGTTTAAGGGCTAATGAGCTACTTTGAGCGATACTCAAAAAAATGTCGCATGACTGAGCAATTGTGCGTGGATTGTAGCTTTGCTACTTCATCTCTCGCCGTACATTATATAGATGTCTCTAGGGACATCTATCACCGTTATAATAATATAACAAAAATATTATTGATTTGTGTGGTAATCAATGTTTATTACGAATAAACAATGTATACACATAGTTTATTCGCACAAGAAATAATTGATATTTGGCCCATGATTCTCATTTACTAGTTTTGTAGGTAATGTTATATGCTTTCATTTGTCTAAGAATTACAATTGAGATTGGGTGTATCGGAAACGAGTTACTTTGAAATGTTTTGCACCTATTTCCTAAAATCTAAAAGGGTTGCAATGCTCGGCCAAAGTGGAAAACTTAGAGCCTTTATTTTTATTCCAAAAGCAAGGGTTTAGGCAACAAAATATTGAGGTTTCCACATCTAATGGATTTTCTCGACGTAGTGACGACTAAATAGTGTCAGAAATAGTAGAGAGGCGACACTTTCATACAGACTCTGTATTGTGAGTTGGTATTAAGAATCATAATTACATGTGATCAAAACAAATTATTTCAGATAGACAAAGTTTTTTCAATGGTAAAATCCAAACAATTCGCCCAACTACTACCATAAACATTTTGTTATTCGGGCAAAACTACCGAAGTATAGAAATATGCTTAACGATTACAATTTCCTCAAATTATTGATTTTATGAGATTGGTTATGTGAAATGTTAATTATTTAATTGTTCTGTTTAGAGGCATTGAACCGCCTAACGGTAACATGGCAACAGCTAATACCTAATCGAAAAATAATTCAGTAATCACTAAATCGTCTTTACAAAATTGATTATTTCATCCTAATACGATGCAACTATCAAAGATACAGCTGATACAAGAAAAGGAGTAAAGCGGTCTTTTAAAATTTTAAAAAGAATTAAAATAAACAGTTAAACAGAAAAATGCGGTAGAGCGGTGAATATTTCAAAGGTAAATCCACAATTTCATTAACTTTTATTATCCGAAACAAATTGTAAAGATAAAGACTTAAAAATATTTATTCAAGATGAGCATTCAAAATCCGTCATAAATTTATGTGTATACCTAGTACAGGTGTGCCCTTGGCAATTTCACATGTCCCATATTCCCAAACACCACGCTCTGTAGAAGAACAAATTGTGAACGTGGCCGTTTCTGCAATTAATAACGCCATTTCTAGTTGGCGAACTGCAATTAATATTCCCGATGATACCCATAATACTCCAAGTTATTTCATTAATTTATCTTGTCACTTACATCGGCCTACACAGTAACATTTGTGAGGTTGGCCGCACCACAAAACTATTTACGGTCTTTATTACTACGCTTAGTGTAAAGATGAGCTTTTAATTTGATTCAAGTGGCTTTTAGCAGCCTAGTTTGTTTTCTTTAATTAATTCAGTTATTGTTTATGTTTGTTAAAAGCTTTCATGCTCGTTTACTCAACATTGAAATCAGCTTTATTTATATAAGTCAGTTGGGTATTTATCGTTTTATCTCTTTTTTCTATATAAAACTGCTATATTAAGATGAAGAGGAAGGAAACCTCACAAACGTTTTCTAGTTGCAAAAACGCTGCACGTTGCGATTTAAAAAATATGGACATTTCATGTATACATATTTTTGGCAATCTAAACCAAAATCAGGGATGAAACATTTGGTTTTAATTTAAAAAACCAGTAAATTGGAGCCCATTTAAGAAAACTAAAAAAAAATAATCTCTGAAGATAGCTGAAAATATAAACAATTTATCGACCAAGGAATACAACTAGATGTCAGAATAGATGATACAAAAATTAGAGCTTGAAATTCTTCAATAACGCAATCTGTTTCTAATATTAAATGGACAATAACATTTTTCATATCTGCATAAATTAATTAACTTACAAAATAATAAGAAATTGAATATCAAACTTTAAAATATAGTTTTCTTTATCTGCACTGGTTCTCAACCAAAGTAAAGCTCAATACGAAACTTATTAGTACCACCGGTAGGTGGCAGACAATGCACTACATGTTCGCGAACGTAATGGTGGTTGCCTAATAGCAAGGCATTGTAAATCAAAATCATTACAAATTCGAGGACAATAAAATAAATATAACAAACAAATAAAAAATATAAATTTATTTTGGTAGCCACATATATTTATGGTTGTCAGAATTTGTGTACTTGGGTAAATATTATGAAATTTTATTATTATAAATTAATTACACTTAAACAATAAAAAAAAATATGACACTAAGATTGGGAAAATTAAAAAAAAATATTGGTTTTGCTAAAAATAATGCTATGAATGTTACAATTACCGCTTGCTATTTATTTACTTCCTTGCATTTTCATATTTCAGGTTGCTCCATTATGTTTGAAAATGTTATCAGTAGGTGGTGAATAATTACTGTGTTTATATTTAACCTTGCTTGTAACTTCAACGTTATGAATTCCACCTATTTGAACACAATTTATTACCTGCAGTGTTTATTCTGAAGCAGATAGTGATTAATACAAGCAAACCAGGCTTTATTTAAATAGCAGTTTCGGCGAATTTTCTTAGTTGTAGGACAAGTCCAAGTCCAGATGTTTTGATTGAAAATCAAACTTGAGAGTTATTTCCAAATTAATTTTTGTAAGTGGACGTTCTGGAAAGCTTTAAACTGTTTTATAAATACATGCAAACCACGTACTATTTATTTGATGCAGAAAACAGCTCCAGGGAATTTTCTCTGTTATGACGTTATACACAGGGACAAATCCAGACATTTTACTTGGAAATAGAACTTGAATCTTAATTCCGTAAACAATTCTAATAAGTGACAATGTTTCCTCATTGATCCTGAAATACCTTCTGATAGTAGTTCACGAAATTACCTGAAATTAACCTTCAGAAGAAGTTTCAATTACACAAAGCAATTAGGAAGGATTAGGATGTTTGCCTATTGTGCAATTAGTAAGTGATTAATTAACGGCGCGGAAGGAACTTTACTAAAAAACGCCCATTTGATCATTTTTTTAATTAAAATGTGTCATCTCTTATATCCCACACAAACCACACTACAACTATATGACTATTAAAGTTCGTCATAAGCAGTTTCTATTTCATCACTCGTGGTTGTTTTATAATAGAATATTATTAGATTTGAGGTTAACAAAGAACTTTACATCTGGTTTGTTTTATTACAATGAAATTTAATAACATTTTGATTTTTTTGGGAAACACAGCTAAAATATTTCCGACAAAAGAATTGAAATTCATTTTTATCTCAACTCCACAAAATACAGAAAATTAAAAGAAAGAACTAAACAGAGCTAGAAATAGCTTCCAATAAGCTAGCAATGCATTCCATCTAGCTAGCCAGCAATAGACTGCAACAAGCTAGCAAATACAGGTAAAATGTGTTGAGTAAAAAGTGATGCAAGTGTTGGCATAGAAATTATGATTACGCTACTTTACCATTACATTAGCCCCACATTATTCAAGTGGTTTGTTTATCAAGCAGAAGTATCGAGTATCACCCGTTGAACTTGACTCCAAAGACAAAGCAGAACGAGCGTGAGAAAAATTGGAAAAACGACACCCCACCGTCAGTGAATTACTTAGAACTTTATAATACCTTGAAATTTAAACGAAACTTCTCAAAGCAAGCAGAAAAGCGTTATCAGAGAATCGGAATAAAAGCAGCCTGTTTCGGAGGGCAATTGATTAATTTGTAAACTCCTCTTTTGCAGAATTCTTTATTACATATTCAAAAGACCTGAAATAGAATTGGCTTCCATCCAAATTAATAGGAAGAAACAGACGTGGTGGTGTTCATTATATGCGTTAAATGCGTCATAATTTCTAGTTGATGATGTAGAACTGTTTGGATAATTTTTAACTCGTAAACAATGCTTGTAACCAATTACTGATTTACCTAAGGATGTTGCGGAACGTATGTTTGGGAAATTTGTTATGGAAAAAGTAGTGAACATTTGCAACTGAATGAAAAATCGTTCCAAATCAAATCTGATCCACAAAGCAAATGTCAAACTCTTTCCGTTTTCAATACCTTCGACCAAAAACAATAAATATCCCCAAGGATCTATATTGTAGCTCGTAGGCCAGCAGAAATGGTAAAAGGCAACGCGAATCGAAGTAGTAGGTATTCAAGGTTGTGTGGTGTAAATTTATTTCAAGAGGGTGGGCTGTTCGAAGCATATGTCGGGCCTAACAACATTAAACCGCTTCCTATTACCACTTCTTCGATATTCATTATTGGTGTCCTTTACTATCAAACAAAGTTGGTATTGGAGGGAAAGCAATGACGAAGGGCTGACGTATTAGGTACTTAAATTGTGATCCACATCCTGAGTTTGTGCCCCTGTTTAGAGCTGTTACACACACCTTTTCCTGTTGAGCATTGTGTTTTGAAGTAGGTTCGTTTATATTTACCCATATGAAATTTAGATTCGGCAATTGAATTATACCGAGCTTTAGGATGTAGCAAATGGTGTCATTAGGTACAATGTAACATAATTTTAAATCGGAAAATTTTCCGGCATGTTTTAAGAAAAAAGTTTTAAACGTTTGAATAAATGTATTACAGAAATTACTTGCCACGTTATAACAAAATGGCTAAATCTTGCAATCCCCACCAACCAAAAGATGAAATATTGCTGCTTACAACCAACATGGTGGCCATCCTCAACTTATGTTAATATTTAAATTAACTAGCTCAGGTAACCTTTTAAGAAATTCGCGAGATTTGCACTAACCTACACACGTCGGCCCACAAATCGATGATTCCACTTGTAATATTGCGCAAAGAGCATAAAAATGTGTAAACGGATTTAAAGAGCTCTTGGGTTGATGTCTTCACACGTCGACTGATATTTTATGCAGCACGTGTAGTAATAATGCAAATTGAAAGTCTTAAAGTTATATAATAAAGCTTGTTTACCAGACAATTTATCATAAATGTACATGCAACTATATACGAACTTTTTAATTTCACTTGAACCTGCTCGACCTATTAACACGGTTTTCCTCTGCTCGTTAGGAATTATGGTCGTTGTTTGTTTAATTACTTGGTTCGTTATTTAAATTATAAATTAATCGGAAGTTGCTGATGTAATACATGCTTTAATTATACAGAAAAAAATAAATTGCTAAAACATACGGAATATGTTAGAACTTTTACTGGAATCATGGCAACGCTAAAATATTCAGATGTAAATGAACTTAATGAACCCCCTAGAAATAACGCTTACGTCACTGAATTAATAATTTTTTTAACGTAAGCTTCTGAAATCATATTGAAGTGAGTCAAAAAATGCAGTCATAATGAATGAAAATTTAAACAAAACATTGAAAGAGGATAAAGGTAAAAATTTTCGTACAAATATTTTTAAATATTTTAAATTGGAAAATTAGAAACAATAAAAACGTTAGAGTTTGCTACAGAACATTCAGCCCATATTAAGTTATACTTAACTGCATTACTCACAAGTTACAATTATTGTTCATAGGATAACTCATTTCCTACAACATTTTTAATGTACTTGTACTAACCGAATATTTCCTCGATTTTGTGTTGACGTTTATTAATAAACAATGTGAACTAACGTTCTTATCTTCAAACTTTATTATCAGTCATGCGGTTCAAATTTTTGTTTTACGCAATGAAAATAGGTACCATTGACTCTTGTCGTGCAATCAAATCAGCATGGACACATTACTAATCTCATTGAGTATTTTTGTTTCTCATAGTAATGCAAATGTGAATGGAAAACAGTTTTATGACGGGGGGGGGGGGAGTTAAAAAGATGTCGTATATGCAAACCATTATAGCTTTCTTCAAATTGTCTGAAAAATAATAAGTGATAATTGGGACCATTAATTTTCGGCTGATTATTGTTTGTACAGATTCCCGCAATGGTTTTGAAGTTTTCCAGAGCTGTTGTAGTAGACGGAAACGGTTGGGGGGGACTGGTAGGTACCAACGTGTTTGTTACAGAACGCAGTTTCGGTAATTATAACCTATATTATTTATCTTTGTGAATATACGGTGAATCAAAGGGACTTCTGGCCATCAAGATCCCCTGACCGGTCACCCGCAGATTATTATTTATGGGGTTGTTCAAAGTGTTTATCGCACTCGCCCACTCAAGGGTTTCAAAAACAACATAACTGAGGAAACATTGAAAACGGTGTTTAAATTCATAATTTCACAAACTTATATAGAGAACGTATTCAAAACCGTGGTACACACAAAAAAATTTTGTTTTTCTAATTATTTGCACGGTAATAAACTGCAATATGTAAGTAATTAAGTGAATATTTTTTTATACTTTAATCTCGATTTCATATTTGTACTGTTCCATCAAAGAACGTCACAACCAGTGCTGTAAAATTGTAAGTTGTTCGGTAAATTACGAAATTGTTTATCGTAATTTAGGGTAATTTACATTTTGTTTACTATTGTAAATTACCGGTAAATTACCAAGAATAATTCGCTTACATTATAACAACCAATGGCAGCCGTTTATTTTCAGGCTCTTAACCAATCACACCCTGACTGGTCGCGATAATACTTTTTTTAGGAAGCTTCGGTGTTATCGGTGTTGTAGCCATAGCATTCACATAAACACTTTTTTTTAAATTTTAGCTGTTAATAATTAAATAAACTTCCTAAAAATAAATTACGGTCATTTAACATCACTGGCCGCAACTTATTGCCGCACCCTGTATACAGTGCAACGTGAAAAATACGGTAACGGCCAGAATTTGTTTTCTGACTGGTGCTATAATTTGTTTGTTATTATAATTTCATTTAACTTAGCAACACTTCGCAACTTCTTTGAAAATGATGGTTAATAACACAGAAACGTTTTTTACAGTTGACGTAATTTTCAATTTTCACTTGTACCATACGTATTTTTATTAACTAACAAGAAAAGCTCACGAATAATTATAATTATTTATGTAGTCTGTGTCTACCTTAGAAACAGTCTTGGCGGAAATCAGCATTTACCTACAACAAAAATTAATTTGCAAAGTAAGTTTCCATCATCAGCGCTTGAAGATGGCTAAGATTTTAATATTGTTTAAAAACATTTTTTTTAATGAAAGGAAATGAATGCAAGTAAATTAATATTGTACTCCATTCCATATTTATTTAATTTTTGGTTCAGAGTTGTACACATTTTTATAAATGAATCGTAGAGTTAGAGTTAAGACCAATATTCTCTTAATCACCCAAATTCCTTTTAATAACATTAAAACAATTTTACCCAAATCCCTCATAACTAAACATTTTCTGACTAGCTATCATTTGAAGGAAATTTATCGATTTTCTGCGATACTTTTCAAATTGGGTTAAAATTAAAATTTTAAATTTTATTACTTCCTGCTATTTACATAATACTGAACAACTTTTATCTGCTATAACTGTCTTTCTATGTACAATAACAAGCAAGATGTATTTTATGGAAAAATACTGGATATTACATATACCCTTCTGTGGGACACGTGGTTGAGCTGTTTTAACCCCTATCTTTACCCATTAAAATATTTAACAAGACATCTCAAAAATCTTTGATGCAGCATGACAGAGGATCTTCCTCATCCAAATAGTTAAATTTAAGAAGTCGTTAATTCTGTTCTATCAAGTTAAGAGCAATTTCTAAAATTGCCCTTAATGATAGCTCCATACAGTGGTGTCGCAAGCTCTCTCGGAGCTCCGAGACCAGATCCAACAACAACCTCTACTTCTGTTGGCAGTGGAGTCCGCTTTTGTAAAGCTTGCACAGCGAGTTGGTTCGCTTTGGAGTTCGTAAAAGCATAAATCCGTCGAGTTCAGTCTACATTTTACGTGCATGCCGGTCGGCCATGTTGGTACGTTTGCTAACCCCCCGCATCTTTGTTGTCCATAGTTGTTGTTGTTGTTTTGAACTTTTGAACTACGATGTGAGTGGTGGACCAATTTAGCAAATATGGATGATATGCGCAATGGAGTTGTACTTATAAAGTGTGAGTGAGTGTTTTTATAATCGTATATATTGGCATTGTTTGAAATAAACCCTTGCGCCAAAAAACTCTGGGTGGTTTTGTTGATTTGTTTACCCCACGCTGCGAATTGTTTGTTTACCTTTCCGTCCAGAATGGGTACCTATTTTAATATTACATCGGGATAAATTGTTAAATCCTGCTTTCATGTGCGTTATATATTTAAACCTCTATAAATAGCCTGGACTTGAAACCAAAGTTTAACATTAACCAGAGCCCCTTGAATTGGCTTTCAATTACGTTAATTTAGTTATAAATCGCGAGCTATTCTTGCAACTTTTCGCGCTGCTGCAATAAATCTGTTTTTTATCAGTTTTAATACGCCTACAGCTTCGGTTTGTTTTTTTCCATTAATTCAATTAACTGAAAACTGAAATTAGCACTTCCGGTCTAATAAACTAAAAAATAGAATTATAACGCAAAAATAGTTTCTCAAAATGTTCACGGCCGTAAATTGTATGCAATAATATGTAATTCAGGACAATTTTGTACGTAAACCTAGAAAATCATGGTAATTACAGAACTGGATACATTTTTGTACCTGGGAAACCTGTAAATTATTACTCATTTCAGAACTACTTGCTAATTCAAACTTGTCCAATTAAATATTAAATGCTTTATGTACCTAAAACTCGGTCAAATGTTTTTTTTTAAATAATTTCAAGAGAAAATTTCAAAAACTTGTTTACTTTTGGCTGTTTTTTGAAACTTAAACCTAAAATACACCAAAACAACTGTATTCTACTACCAGAAAAGACTTTTAAAATTTTACATAAAGACAAACAATTATTCCATTAAATCAATGCAAAACATTACTTGAGAAAATTAAAATTATTTATTTAAAATTATTACCGCATTAGGTTAAGGACTTAAGACCCGCAATTTTGAACCCCCCATTTCAGATCATCTACACTTAACATAACTGTAAATGAAAATTTCTAAATATAAACACAAAAAGAAATACGTATTTAGTAATGTGGACTCTTAAACCCACAGTTTGAATATAAACAAATATGTAACAGCTATATAACAAATTTAAAATTAGCACAAAATCCTACACACATTGTTCCACGTTCCTAATCCTAAACAACCCTTATCACTTTAAAAGCAATAAGAACCCACACACTCTTATCTAATCTACTTAACAAGTAGCAAGAAATCCGAACAAGTCGGCCATAAACTCAGAAAAGAAGAGCCTCGTCTTGCACATGCAGCAGTAGTAGCAATCTAAGATCTTTGAACTGACAGGCGGTGGTACAGCTCTTCTAAAATTATATCATTGGAACTCGCAGCACTTCCTTTTTATAGCTTTTGTGTTTTATGAATCAGTAGCTGTTATGGTTTTAATCTTGTTCATAATTAAAATTTCATGCCACGCTTGTAACAAGTCTAATGGTAATTACTTGAATTTGAGAGGCGGAGGTGCGTGGTGGGTTTGCAGGTTTTTGACACGGGCACGTGGTTTCTAGCTGTAACATTTGGGTTGAGTTGAGACGAGACTCCTAACCGCATCTTTTGGTATGGTGTGTGTATGTGAATCATCGTTACGTCACCTCAACAGATATATTAATGTAATGCAACAGGTGGAAATGGTTTCGAGGCGTGGTGGTTGACGAACAAGCATTTTCTTAGGGTTCAAGAGGCAGAAAAACGTTAATATTTAAAAAGGCAATTAATCTAAGGGCCAAACATTAAAATTCATTAAACCTGTAAAAAAAATAAAACGGTTGGTTCAAGTGACGTAACCTAGAGAGGGATTAAAGTTAACAAGGCAATCATTGTTAATTATTAACATTTAAAGGTGTTTTATAGCTTTCGGAGTTTTTTCTCAAAACTTTCCAAATTTGTTATAAGCAGACAACAATTTTCTTAGCATTAAATCAATTCAATTTTCTTCCTTCTAGTGTCGTAGTTTAGATTTCAATGAAAACTTTACGAGGTGAATATTCCAGAGGATGTTAAAACTTTGTTGAATCCCAGGGAAGTTACTACTTGTAATCCTCAGATAATTACTTGTAAACAAGGTAATCTTCAGGTAATCTACAATGGTTTTCATGTTGATGGAGTGCGTGGGTCTTTAGTTTGTAAATGTATTTATCTAACTTCTGTTGTTTTGGAAAATTATTTCTCTGTGCTTCAAGATAAAGAGAAAACATGCTAATAGTTCATCAAATTGTAGCTCATCCCTAGCTTTATTACAAAATACTTTTATCAAAATATATTACTGTGTGCTCCTAGGGACATTCAGCATCCGAATGATATCACTAAATTAAAAAATTATTTTGACTATCATAAAACATCATTTTTTTCTTAAATTATTACATATGCTAGATTTGTCTACGAAAGTCAATGGCGTGTCCAATTTGTTTGAAATCCACGAGTCCTAAAATACAGTAAGAACTCTTAGACGGTTTTATTGACAAGCAGATCTAGCTGAACTGAAAGTATCTCGAATTTATTCCAAAATACCTCGAATTATCTCGAATTGCCTCGAAGTACCTCAAGTTACCTCGACATACTTGTCGAATTACTAGATGTACATTAGAAGTACCGTGCTCGGACGGCTTTTTAAATTTGTCGCGCGCAAAACTTTTCGAATTCTTCCAAGTATTTAGAATGACCTCTGAATAACTTCGAAGTATCTCGAATTATTTTGAAGTACCTCGAAGTAACTTAGAAATATTGGAATTACTTCGAAGTACTGGCGACATTTGAAATAGATGTACACCAGCTCTCGAAGTACTGCAAATGTCTTGACTTATTTCTAAATACGATTACTTGGTAGCACCTGTCGAATTACTACAAGTCCATTCGGATTACCGTGCTCGAACGATTTTCCGAAGTCTCGGTGCGAATTACTGATGTATCTGGAATTACATCGAAGTAACTTACAAGTATTCAAAGTACTGGCGAAATTTTAAATAAATGTGTACCAGTTCTTGAAATATACTGGAAGTATTCCGAATTACTTCGAAATACCTCGAATTATATCGAAATACCTGTCGAAGTACTCGAAGTGCATTCGCACTACCGTGGCGTACTCTGAGGATTTTTAAAAATCGTCGAAACTTTCTTCAAATTGCTTCCAGTATTTGGAAAGTACCTCCAATTAGAGCCCTGCAGGGACCCGGCTAGCCTGACAGGCTTGAGCCCGAGGCGTAAACCGCGCTTGAAAACTTTGTACATCTACTTCCACTCGTGGTTCAGCGTACTTCCACGTACTTCCACCTTACTTCCACCTTACTTCCACCTTACTTCCACCTTACTTCCACCTTTTTCCACCATTTTACACAACCGTCGGGCCGGTACAGGCCTACAATTATTTTTAAATAAAAAATAAATTGCAAACAGAAGTGTTTATTTGAGCACTTCGGTTCGTATGAAATCAAGGCACCTCAAATGCAGGGTCAGCAACTTTTCATTAAACCTTTATAAAAGTCAAATTCTTCAGAAAACTACTTGAAACGGCAGAAACTCAGTTTAGTCTGGCACATTTGCCGCATCTTCAAATCTTAAAAAAATATCTGCAACTACTGGGAGGAATGTTTTTCAGTCAAAAATTGAGAACATTTTAGTGCCGATAACATATGTTTCTGCTTTTTGTGGCAGGTCTCAGAAAACCACAAAATTTATTTGTATTTGTAAACATTGCATTGATGAGATGTTAAAATAAAATTATTTAAATTAATTATGATCAGCTAACTAAAGAATAAACCTACACGGGTCCAAAAAATTGGACGAGCTGGGTAATCCGATCAGGAAATTCAGGTCAAAGGATTCAAAATAAAATATAGCCGGGTGGGCCGGGCCGAACCTGTAAAAAATTGGCTTGTGCACGGCTCTACCTCGAATTATTCTGAAGTACGTCGGTGTAACTGTACTGGACTTACCTCGAAGTACTGACGAAATGCGAAATAGATGTACACCAGCTCTTGTAGTACTGGAAGCTAGTATCCGCAATTACTTCGAATTACTTCGATTACATCGAAGTACCTTTCGAATTTTTCAATTACTGTGATTTTTTAAAGTCGTCCCGCGAAACTCTTTTCGAATTGCTTCAAATTAACTCTGAAGTACTTCGAAGTATTAAAATTACCTTGAAATATCGACCAAACTCGAAGTATTGGAAATATCTCGAAGTACTTCGAAATGCCTCGAATTACATGGAAGTAACTGTCGAGCTACTCGAAATAAATTCGAATTACCGTAACGTGCTCGAACGATATTTCGAAGTCTCAGTGCGAAACTCTATTCCAGTTACTGAAGTACCTGGACTTACATCGAATTAACTCGAAGTATCTTTGAAATATTGGAATTACTTGGAAGTTCTGGCAAAGGTCGAAGTAGGTGCACACATTTCTGGGAGTGAAAGAGCTTTCAGAAGTAACTACAAGTGATGAACAGCACCAATTAGCAGAAAAATTGCAAGTTCGCTGAAACTGACATTTATATTTGGTTGCTTTTATAAAACTCGCCTCAAATATTATTGCTATTATCAGAACATGCCAGAAAATTTTATTTTTCTGGTAAATTTCATTGAAGTGTCGAAATCGTAGTAAACTGTCTGAACAGCTTAGGAAATCATTTATTTGTACAAAATTTCATGATTTTGCTTTAGAGTAGTACTAATACATCTTTTAACTTCAAACGTTGGGTTAGGTCATAAAATAAAATTGGCCACGCCAGAGTTATTAAACTTTACCTTTTGATGTTCATAGTATACGCACATAAATATTTATAGTGATACCACAACCTGAAATCACAGCCTTCCTTCGACTTAATTCAACAAACTCGCACTACCTAAATTCATGAATGTAAATCTCTCAATGAAATTTCATAAGTTTCATTCCTTGTAATGTAATTGCTATAAGAAATTCATAAATATTTTGCTGCACTTGAGTTGTTAACTATTAGGAAAACCTGTAATTACCCATTTGATGAAAGCAAGAGCTCTATCATAAATTCAACCCAACCTAGAGATAACTGGATGAACTTAAAAAAAGTAAAATGAATTCGGTCCCTTTTAAACAACCGGATTTAATAAAAGCCCCAGGTTGGTTCCCGATTTAGACAATAGACGCCATTATAATGCTCTCAACCCTGCGGAGCCGATTTAAAAAGCCAGAACAGGTACCAAACAAAGGGTCTCCTAATTTATTTGGTGGTCACAGTTCGGTCACGTGAAGGAGTCGGCTTTTTTCAGTCATTCCTCGCTGTTTATATTTAAACGAAAAAATGCGGCTCTTCACCTTGCGCCTGTTTTTTTATGGCTCCGGAATTTATCTTTGCCGAAATTAATTAACATCAAATCTAAATATTTGCAAGACATAAAGGAAACTGAAAGCTTATCAGGTAGGCGTATAAGTTTTTCAAATGCAGCTCCAAGATCGAATATAGCGGTAAAATAGAACACATGAGACGGAAAAGGCTAACTTGCAGACTCCCACAGCGAATTAATTAAGCGACTTATGTAGTTATGCTATATAGTAGGCGGTTCATAATTCACTGTTCCTTTCTACAGGTGATTTATTTACAGTTTACCAACGTGTATTAAATTTGGGATGTAAATTTCTAACCAAGAACAAAACGTGAGCCTTCCTTTGGCGCCGACCTTATTGCTCCAAATGTTGTTTGAGGCAAACGAGATAAACCCAAATTGCAACACAATAGGGTATAGAACTTGAAAACTTGATTGCAGTTGAATATTTAGACAGTTTTAACCTGAACACATCTGCAGATTAAAACTGAAATAAATGTAAGCAGAATTTCAGAATTGGATCAAATACTGTACAATTTGAGGTTGTGGGAAAATAAAATTCGTCTATTTTAAATGTATTTCGATTTTAGACGCCAGACTTAAATCCTTTAATTTTTGTGCCAAAGACTGGGCTAAAATTTTGATTGTAAAATTTTTATGATCCTCACTGAAATATGGTTCCCACTTGTTTCCTGTTAAATCTTCAGGTCTAAATTTTGTTTTTCCACTTCTGTAATTTCGGGAAAAATATACCAATACTATTTTCTCACGAACATGTAATTGGTGTAAATTTTTGCTATAATTATAGAGGTGACAAAACAAGATTTCGGTCTGGTGATTTAGTCACAAATAGTCAAAAACAGGATATAGGTCCGTCGATTAAGGTGAATTTCAGGTTTTCTACAAACAAATTTCACGTGATTTAAAAGTTCCGACCAACAACTATAAAAACAGGTCGTTTTTAAATCGTGATTAAAAGGTGGAAGTGCTCAAAAATAAAATAATCCCGGGCACGAGTACGGAATTCCCCCTTACTAAAGTCGTCAACAAACCGTAAATTAGCTAACACTCCGAATCGTAACTAAAGTCAGACGAAATGTTTCGAATATTTGGCAGAGGTTCTCGAAGGTAAATTGACAGAAGTATCCACTTAATTACAGTAAAAAGTTGATGAAAAGACGAGAAGGAGACATCAACGAAAGTTAAATAACAGCGCGTCTATAATCAGCATTATTTTGGGGAAAGGAATTTAACTTGCTTTGGCATTAACAAACGTAACGATTTCTTAAAGCGGAAATTTTCGATACGCGTGGCCTATAACGAAATCGAAATGGAATTCTTCGTGATTGAAATAAAACTTAACCGGAGGCAATTTGAAACGCATTCGTTATAAAATAACAAAGATGTTCCGTTAATGGTGGTCGTTTTGATTTCATGATACGTTGATCACGGATTGTTAACAGTTTTTGTCAGTGAGAAGAGTTAAAAAGTTTGTTTTCAACAGTAAAACTTTGGATTGAGTGTTTTAAGTACGAAAATGTAACAGAAATATATCAAAATTCTATTTATAGTTTGAAATTATTCAGTTTTATGCAGAAGAAATTAAATGATTGATTTTCAATCAAATTCATATTAATTTGGAAATGCGAAGACTTTATTCATAATATTAGATTTCTATAAAAAAATTAAAACTAAACCAGAGATATTAAAAGGGAACAGAAACGATCTGGTTTTGCCTTCAAAAGTTTTAGAAATCAATGAAAATCGTTTCAGCGAGAAGTTTTAAAATTTAAAAGTTAAAAATAAGTATATACAGGGTGTAAACTTCAACTAGGCTCATCATTGGGATCTCGGAAGCGGTGAAAAGAAAAAAGGTAGGAAACAGTTGCCTATTTAGGCCACCAGTTTATTGCCATTTTTGTAAGTTTTGAAAAATTCATAGCCGACTAGATACAGGTGAAAAACTAAAATTTGACGTTTTCTTCTTTCGCTCGTAGCTTCTTTATTTAAAAATTTTAACAATTCATTTTTGCAGTAATAGTGTAACACATAAGAAGGAATTTCCTGGCCTAATAAAAAATTTTATCTTATTATTAATATGTTACGCCCCAACAGTTACTACAATAACATTCCTCTACTTTTACCACTGTACTTCTTCTTCTTTTTATCTATTCAACTCCTGACTATAAAGAGAGAATAGTGAAGCAAAGGTCGACAAGTGTGTGTACTTTGGTCACGCGTAGAAAGACTTCGGTCAACGCATGGGATTCAGATAGATAGAGAGCGAGTGATATTGTAAAGTAAACTGAATTTTTCCAAGGTTTTTTGTGAAGAAAATCTATTTTTGATTTTTGGAAAAAGATCTCTTGGAATTAAAGAAACGCAAAAACGGAAGGACAAATTTACCCCGATGGAAGTTCCTGCTTTTTCTAGTGTAGTTATGCATTTTGCTATACATAAAAAAGCAATCGGGAAACCGCCACGGGACCTTTCTCGCATTTATTGAAATTTTTGCAAAATGTTTAATGTATTTTAAAAATTTTGACAATTTTATGGAATTGAATTTAAAAAAAAATGGGCGACTGTGAGAAAATTAAAACAATAATGAGGAAAACCCCTTTAGTTCTCACAAGAACAATTATTAGTACGTTCGGTGGTACATTTCGGCTGTTAAGCAGCCATCTTCGGTGAACTAAAACGGAAGAAACAAACACTACGCCGAAGTGGAAAAACAAACGAAGCAGATAAGTAACTTACGCCTGGTGATATCAGAGTCACGTGACTCATGAAAATGTGGGTGTGTGGTGCATTATAACTATCCAACGGATGGTTGGATTACGATGAGCTTTGGAATCTGCGGTACATCAAAAATTTACCAACAAAATAAGGTTTAATAAAAATCCGAAACCAGAAGCAGAACTTAGACATGTTTTTTGGTAGCATTTTTTTCCGAAACCAAATTTTATATATTTGAAAACTAAATCCAATAGAGGACTTGAGGGCACATCCAACGCTGTTTTTTTAAATGGCGGCCGTTGCGATGTTTTGAAAATTGACATATCGCCTTATTACTCAAATACAAGTTGGCAGATCAGGTTCAAATATTTTATCGTAATAGCCTTATTTGAGACACAATGTTACTGTGCACAAAACTTTTCGAAAAGGTAAAAGCTAAAAAGGGAAAAAATCCAAAACTTTGACTACAAACAGTGTCCTTTTTTAAATTTTGTAAGATCATAGAGCTGAGGATAAGCTACAATTTGGTCCGTGTCCTAGTTCGCAAATTTCTCTCTGACGCCTTTCATGAATTTTTGAGTTTTAGTGCCTATATACTCAAAAACGAGTTAACAGATCGGAATGAAATTTGATATCGAAAATGCCCTAATGGTGTGCAATGTTACAAGATACTTGAACTTTTGAAGCTACTAAATCTGCGAACTGAAAACAATATCAAAAGCTGGCCAGACGATTTTTTCTAAATTCTGTAGGCTAATAGAGCAAGGAATGAGCTATAATTTAGTTTGGGTCCCAGTTCGCTAGTTTGTGCTGGCACGCTTTCTATGAATTTTTTTAAAAATCGAATATTTGTTCAACTTTGTTTAATAAATGGGGTACGATAAAAATTCTGTTTAAGCTAAATTGCTCATGAGTGATAGTAGAATAAGAGTAACAATTGGAATGTTTTACCAAAAGATTCAAAAATCATTTTTTTTCTTCTAAAAAGCTTTAATAAATTCGGTTTTTATAGTACAATGTGCAGCTGGCTGGTGGTGCTCTATGATGTCTCGGATATGAGACATACAAACGGTCGGTAGATCGTAGATGAATCATTGTTTGTTGGTATTATTTTGGACAAGAGAATTTTTCATTATCTCTTAGAGGGGTTTCTGGCAATTCCTGGTTAAAGGTTAATAAAGCCCGAGAAAGTGTTAAACGCAGTCAAAATGAAAAAGCAAATTTTGCAAATTTCATTTAGAATACCCATTTTATGTTTAAACTAATTTTCCTATTTCGGTTTTTTAAGGTTATTCTTAAAGCACTGTTTTAGCTAAAAAGAGAGTCTTTTAAAGCATTGTTTTTAGTAAAATTTCACCAACAAAGATTGGTATTCATGAAATATTCATGATCAAATTTGGTAAATTTAGTATGTATGCCAACATATACATACTAAATTTACCAAATTTGATCGCAGCAATTTTTTATAACGTTTTTTCATTAATTCTACTCAATAGAAAAAATAGTATAAAAAACTCGTTTCATAAGGCGTCATGGCGCACTCGTCCATTGAAAAACTCGGTCGCTACGCTCCCTCGTTTTTCAATCTTGGACTCGTACGTTAAGACAATGCCTTATGCTACTTGTGTTTTAATATACTATTATAACTCAGGCAAGCTAACTTTTAAGAGATAAAATTGTTTCTTATCAACAATTACTATCAAATCTACGTGGATACAGTCCGTACTTTTAAGCCGACTTACGCAGGTTGTAAGAATATTTTCTGCAACTACCTTTTTTAGAGCGGCTGCAATCGTAGTCATTATTGGCGCGTAAAACGTTGATAAAAAAACATTTTGGAAAATGTGATAAGTAACAATTTATAAAGTATAAGAAAGTCCACACAAAGTGCTTCGCTTATATTTTTCTATTATCTTCTGACCAAAAGTGTGTTTAAGTTTTCCTAAATTTTTATTATATGTATTGCAATGATATGCTTGGTCTTGTGACTACTAGAATACAATCCCTAAACTGTCTGCAATTCACGCAATTAAATTTAAACTTGCTATGAGACTCTTCTAATTTTCTCAGGGTCGTTATTAGCTTGTAAATAAGTTATTTATTAAGTTATAAATTAATTTTAAATAGAAATAAACACACAACGATATCAACTTTACAAAATAAGTTTTTATTTATTAAATGAATTTCAAAATGTGGTTTCCGAAATATTAAATGAGTTTTTATTAATTACTATCGTCCTTTTTTATTAAAATTAGAACACTTATCTTAGCGTCTTCTTATTAGGACATTCCTCGCTCTAGCAAAACACTGAGTGTCCAACCTCTATTTCATTCTGCTGGCCTCTCGAGCAACAAATAATACTCGCCCTTAATCCAAATCTTCTTCTGATCTGTTTTATATTATTTCCAATTTACTTTTAACATCATCACAAACGAAGAAACTTTCTCAATCGCCTTTTACTTGTAATACTTCTGTACTTTTCACAATTCGTAGATAATCACTTATATTTTCTTCTTTTATATTGAAAATCAGTTTACATTACGTTTTGAACTCGTTCTTTCTGTTTTCATCCAGAGGATATCAAATTCTCTGTCTTCTTTTTTCAAAGACGAGCCGTACTAATTAAAACAAATTCTCTCCTTTATTTATCTTTTGTCTTCCTCCTTTGATCCCCATTTTTAATAAAACAAACACATAAATCTCATGTCCAAGAGTATCCTTTTATATGTTTGTCACAATGACACTGACATCCTAACTGACATTAGTCGACGCACAAATCAAGTAACTTTAAAACTTCTGATAAACTAAACCTTTTTAACAATTCTGAATTAAATTACAATTACAATTAACATAAATAGTCTTCGTATCAATCTGTTGTGTTTGTCTTTTCTTTCAGTAAAAACAAACCATATGAAAAATAACAATTATTAGAATTTATAACAGGAATTCTAGCAAAAATACGCAACCCTGAGTTTATAAGTTAGAATATTAAAATATTACAAGTCTTCATAAATCTCCAAATGTAAATTGACCTGCAGCAAGCATTCCAAAAATTGCCTTCCAGCAACCACAATACCCCAGTCAAATCAAACACCTCTAAATATCATAGCAGTATATTCGTCAACCAGAAAGACCTCGATACCTTCGGGTATATGAATGTTATAGATTATGATGATGATGATGATGATGACGATGATGTATATTCGTCAACCAAGGTGGATGGCGTGACCAATTTGTTTGATTGTTACCGTGCTTTCCAAAACATCTAGAATAATGTTTATTTTGATTTGAACATAACCGTGACATTAAGAAACACCACCAGACTTGTAATATTCCTAAATCGCGAAACAATGACCAAGTCTCCCAACATTAAGAAAACACAAAAGGTAATAAAACTTGAAAAACGAACTTAATGATGTGTTGTGTTGATGTTAAAATACAACGATTGTATTAACTGGAATTCGTATGATAAGAAAGGTAAACGAACAGCATACCTACCATAAAACAATTTTAAACAAGTTTAATTTAAATCAAAGCCACCGTTTGGTCTAATAGGATACAACCCAAACTCCAAACTGTGGAGTGTGCTTTGAATTTTGAATGTAGAAATTTACGTCTTGGTTAAATCATTGCGTAGTATCCAATTTACCCCGGACTAAAACCGTAAAATAGCTACATCGAGGTAGACCCTGGCGGCGGGCGTCTCGGAAAGTTAAAAAAGTTTTCCAATAAATCGAGCAGTGCGTTTCACATAACAAAAATCTTCACATGATTCAGCTAGTGCACGTGTAGGATCACGATTTGATTTGAATAATGCATTGATGATTAAACAGCGCTCAAACAAACATGAAGTCGAATTTCACTACAAAACTAACAAAGCCTTTCTAAATAAACACTAAACTATGCTACCACTCCTGAAACCGAGGTTTTCGATTGCGCCATTCTGCCTATCTTCGTCCTTAATTCGTTTTCAATTTGTTCTTGAAATGTCGAACATGTGTCAATGAAAGTCGATCCATTTGTTTGGAAACGTATTCCCCACTGAACTAAATAAAAAATATGTGTTTACTCGTCCCTCAAATTGCTTAAACGATCGATGTTTCACAAAAAATTCTAATTTCATGAATTTATAATTTAACAAATCGTGCCATTAATAAACGCAAATTAATGTCGTCTGACCTTTTAAAAATCAAAACAACTTTTTAATCCGTACACATTTTTATAAACATCAGAATCACGTTAAAAAGGTTTTATTTTCGTGTGAAATGTGCATGTACATTTTTACACACCGATGTTATGCGATTTAGACAACTCTGAGACATCCAATATTTTGTTTTGGATGAACCGTGGATTTTCTCGAATAGCAGGCAGGCAGGCAATAAATAAATAACGAAATCGTGAAACTAAAGCTGCAAGTATACGAGCATATCAAATAACTTTATCTATAGTTAGATTAAAATCGATTTGATCCAGCAGTGTTTTCTTTATCTCGTTATTTGAAAAGCAAAGCTATAATAACAAAGAACAGCAAGAGGAAAATTAGAAAATATTGTTTAGCTTCGATATGGAGTTATTTTTATTCATAATATAAGAAACATATTTCTCAAAGAATCTTACAGCCAAAAAAGAAAAGTTATATCATACTTAATTAATCCTAAGCCTTTCTACCTGCTCGGTCTAAGGCTGTTTTACTGTATAATGCAGTTAATTGGGCAATTATCAAAATTAGGTTAAAGTTACCCACTGTGTTATTAATTGAATTATTGAATGGTTATGGAATTAATTACAAGTGAAATTATTAAACAACGATTACATTGTAAGATTGCAAAATATTTAACAGAAATTATATGTAAAAATTAGAGTCCCATAAATGTAACTAGTGGAACCCGTGGGCTATGCCTTCGTTTTTTTTGTTTATTTGTTTAAAATAATAAATAAGCGAATGAAGTAGCTAGCGTAGCAGGCCACGAATCGAAGTCCTAGTTTTATGAATTAATTTTTTGCGATTGCTTGTAATCGTAGTCTTAAATGCGAGCGTTTGTAACTTGAGCTCCCAATATTTGGGTCAGTGAAGTGTGGTTTCTGATTATGAATTACTAGCCTATTTATTTGTAAAAATGACCATAACATTGTCAACACACTATAACCAAAATCAAATGGATGCATTCCATCTCATAGCTGCACGTAAACCTGAGAAACTGTATTTATTTTATAAATTTATGAGCAAAGATCTTTTGTAATGTAATTAGTGCATATCTATTTGTTCAGTGACTGCTTTTGCCTGTACATATCTTAACGATTGTTCTATTTTCCAGTAATATTGTATGACATTTTCTAACACATTTTTCTAAGTGCCCATTGGATGTCCCGGTGTTCTCGAGTGTGTTGTCACGTTCCGCCGCGCTGCGGTCCGCCGGCGTGGTGTTCCGATTGGGAATGAAAGGTTAGGGCTTCACGATCCAATCTAGTAAATGTTGTTCACCCAAAGTGACTTATTTGCATTGAAGAATATGGCGGTGCAAAGACATGTGAACCTTATATAATAGACGCGTAAATGTGTGGGTTCTAGTAGTAGGGGCTCTTCACCACTAAAACTTTGCGACAGGTGGCAGAGATCCAGGTTGGGTATATAGATCGATAGATACATTAGTTAAATGTTTTGAAATGTTGTTGATTTGCAAAAGTAGGAACTGAAAAGGGAAATGAAATTTAAATTAATATAAGTTTAAGTCCTCAGCGCGGAGGTTCTTAATTAATAAGATTAGAATTAAATTCGCGAAATTATTGGAAACTTTTAAATTTTTTTCAGAATTTGTAGAACTTTCTAATTAAATTACGAAATTTAAGTGAAAGAGGTAGTATTAATACGGAATAATTGTGAGTTTCTTAATTAAAAGTACAACTAAATCAGTGCAATTAATTAAAAAGTTTCACAGAGTTTAAAAATAATATAATTTATGAGATAATCTGGTTAAAATAAAATTCCTCTAATAATTGCTGTTTTTTTTGGTCCTAGTTTTATGAATTTTGTAGCGATTTCTGTAATTCTATATAGTAAATCCCGATCGCTTCAACTGTCTCAACGTGAGAGTAGTACGACTGCAGTTGAGATTATCTATCCCAAGCGGTTTAGTTTCTGCTTACTAATTCTTGGTCTTATTTATTTTTAAACATGAGCGTAACATCGTCAACAAACAATAAATAAACTCACATCGGTTAATTCCATGTCATAGCTGCACCTAAAGCTGAGATGGCCGCATTTATTAATATTTTACAAATTTATAAGCAAAGTTCGCTTGTAATGTAATTGCTCAATATTTATTTGTCTAATTACTGCTTTTACTTGTCGATATCCTAAGAAATCTTTAACGTCTAATATTTTATGACATTTTGTAACAAATTAATATAAGTGCGTATTGTGATTGCCCGTGTTGTCGAGTGTCTATCCACTTTCCACTGAGGGGTTTGTTGACCGCGGTGTTCTTATTGTGGGAGTGCAATGCTTTCGTCCGCCCCCCAAATATGGTTTGTAAATGATAAGTAAGTTGGACTGCGTGCGAATTTCTAATAATCCAAACAATAAGTGGAAAGCGAATTTTTTTCATTGCGTCGAAAATTACATTGGTCCATTGAACATACGAATAAGCGCCTTATACAATGAACGCGCATAGTGGCTTCTAGTAGCGGAGGCTCCTTACCACTAAAATAGAGACAGGTGGAAGGGATCCGGATTTAATATGTAGAATAGAAGAATAGATTGGTGGACGTTCATAATTAATTGATAAAAATAGAAAAATTCTAATTTCTTAAAAAATTGAAACCTGAATTTCAAAATCTTTTGAATATTAGTTTAAAAGTGTAAAATATAACTGTAAATGAAAATGAAAGGTCGTTAAATAGAATTTTTGTAAAAGTAAGTTTAAGCATTGTGAAATGGAATTTATTTACCAAGAATTTTAAATGAAAATGAATTCTTACAGACATTGTGGACTTTTTTTATTAAATTAAGCTCCGCATTCATGAGGAAACAAAAGAATTTTATTATGAGTTTTTGTAATTTTTGAATGTTTTGTAAATACGGAAACCCGTTGATTTGGAATTTTTTAGTTTGAAACTGATTCAAGGAAAGACCACTAAATTGGAATCTGGCATTTACTGACCTTAAAGATTTAAATGTTCTAGAATATAGAAAAACTGAATTATTCGCTCTAAAGTTTACCGAAAACAATGAAAACAGGATAAAACTAGAACGTATTAAACATGTATTTCTAATCTTTTCTAAATAACACTTTCCATTAAAGTTCTGCCACTCTCAGAAGTAAAATATATCAAGAAAATTAATTTCCCCGTGTAATATACATGGGTTAACTGGTCAGCCGCAAAGGTTATCTCCACAAGAACGCAGGAAAGTGTCATGGATCCAAACAGCAATGCTGGTTGGCATCCGGTTGCATTCGCACAACTATTTCATGCTAGAACTAATGACTTCCACTAAAGGCCTTCGCAATTTGGCTCACCTGGACTACTGCAATGGGCTGTGTGACTCATTATTACTCTATGTAGACCTGATTGTAAATTATAATAAAAAAATTTGCCATGCAATGTGTTCACAAGCTAAAAGTGCCTTGAGCATGACCCTCCTGCCCAAAATTTCTATTTTTAATTGAAATTAAAACGTCCACAATTACACGGTTGATGCGGGTTTAATACTAGGTTCGAATTTCGTTGTTTTTAGTCTTTTGAACTATTACAGAGGTTGTGTTTATCGAAGCAGCTGTTCAAATACTTCAGCTTCTTACTGCAGCTCTAGCAGGTGTTTGGAATGCTTAGTCTACACAACGCCTGTTGTAAATTCCAGTGTAGGTAGAAAGAATAGAATGATGAGGGTACGAAAGGTACGAAGAAGTACGAGGAAAAAGTATCGTGACTACCCATTTACGCGGAAATAATTTGAGCACGTTACTTGCACGGGAGGGGGAGAGGGAGTTATTAATGAATAAATTGATACCGTTTGAATAAAAATAGTGGACGTCGGTAGTTGCAAAAACAATTAATAAAAAGATTTGATTGTGTTTTCGGTGTTTTTCGGTGGTAATAGTAGTAGTAGCAGAAGTAAAATTTTTGACCAGAAGTTTTTGGAAATCTTTATGTTACTTAGAAAATGGTGTACGGTATTGGGGATAATTAGGAACGTGCGAAGTAATTTATTACTAGATCACTTGACCAAACTTTGTAATTAATGAACTAGCAATAAGTTGATTAATCGATTAATTGTTTCTTATTATATTGTATTTGATTAATCGATCATTATCTAATGTATTATGTAATTTATTTATTATTTATTTGATTAGTGAAGAAATCATTATTCTGATAGGAATACAAATACATTATATAACTGCTAACCATCCGTGCACTGGGATCAGAGTCATCAATTCTATGCGAAATAATTGATTAATAGATAAATCGATTGTTTCATTGATCGATAGTTCAATAAATTGATTATTAACACATATTCACACAAATAATCACAATTAATTTCAAATTACCTCTCAATATTAAATAAAAGAGAAGGTCTGTATCCAAAAACATTTGAGAATTTGTAGGATTCCTTAGTCAAGTTGATTTTAGAGTTGCTAACTGCTGGTAATGTATTTCCATGATTTGCGGCTAAAATACAATTTTTATAAGATAATTTACTACGGCAGTTCTTACAGCAAATTATAATTATGAGAATTATTTATTTGGAAAGTTTTAATTCTGTAACCAGTTTTTTTACTTTCTTCTACTTTCACTATTGATTTCATGAAAATTTTCGATTATCTGATTTTGACGGAAATGCATGTTTTGGGCCCCCAGGATCTCAAAACTGTGGTTTTTTAAAAAAATAACTGCCTGTACTTTAGTAGGTTGTATGCGGATTACGCCTCGTAAGTTCCCCAAACGAATAGTGCGATTTTAGTGAGCTTCGAAATGTTGGGGGGCAAAAATTCGCTGACGAAATAAGATTTAAAAAGAAATCAGAATTTGATAGCGAAATTTCGACATATTTTTTTGGTAGCATTTTTTTCGATAAACGAATTCTTTAAATTTGAAACCCGAATCTGATGGAAGAAGACTTTAGGACAAATAGAAGGTTTTTTTTCGAATTTTATAGGTTCCTAATGGAGGCCGCTAGGGTTTTTTGAAAATTTGGGCTTAATCCGCATAAACTTTGGAGATTATAATAGCACTAGGGAATCTCAATTAATACTATGTACGAAAATGTTTGAAAAATGATTACTTTGAATTGGAAAGTTGTGAAAACTTTTCAGTTTTCATAGAAAGTTTGCTAAAAGCTATCAACACGGTTTTTATTAAATTTCGTGACGTAATAGAGCTAGGAATGAGCTACAATTTGGTGCGTGTCCCCGCTAATTTCTCTGTAGCACCTTCTATGCATTTTTGAAACTTGGGGTATAGCTCCTATTTATTGAAAAATGAGTTATCAGATCTGTAAGAAATTTGCTGTTGCCTCAGGGTACCCAATGTATGAAATCACGAGCACTTTTGGAACTACTGAAACAGTGAAGTAAAAAATTTAAAATTATGACATTTTCAAAAATCGAAAACTCGTGTCCCCTTTAACAAACGGCGAACGATAAACATTTCTGTTTAGGGTAAATTACTCATGGGTTATAGAAGAATAATAATCACTTCTTAATTTTTAGTTGCAGCAATATTTAAGGGAGTTAATTTTCTCCCCCTATCCAAATTTTGACTCTTTTATCTCAAACATCTTTTCCCAAAAGTTCAAAAAATTGATTTTTTTTATAAAGTGCAAGTGGTATATATCTGTAAGACATATTGCATTTGCCCTTTGTAGTGTAATATCAATATGCCATTGCACCGCCACTGCTGTGAAGTTACAACTTTATTCATAAATACTTTTTAACATAGGCAAAGTAAAAGTTTATAGTATAGGAAAATACAGGCTCATTTTACTTTTCTATACTTGAGGGAAGTATTGATTCATGAAAAATTCATCGAATTTTGGCGGATATGCATGTTTTAGAGCTCCAGGAACCTAAAATAGTTTTTCAAAAAATGTTTTCGTTGGATGTGTGCGCGCTCATAACTTCCATACGAATGGTTCGATGGAGGGGGGATGTATCAAAAATTCATGGGGATATATCCTTTAAAATAATTCGATTTTTTCAAAAATTGAATTTCTTTAAATCTTAAAACGGAATTTACTAGAAGAGCTTAGGGCAAATCCAACGCTTTTCCCCCGAACTTTCTAGCTTAAAGATGGCGGCCGCTTCAAAATTTTGGAGATTTTCATAACAATATTGCTCAAAAACTAACAACATGATTATTTTAAGGCTCATGGAGTGCCACGTTTCAGCCCGCTAATTTCCCTGTGACGGCCATTATGAATTTTTGAAAATTTTGATTTTAACGCTTCAAAAACTCAAAAACGCGTTGTCGGATTGAAATGAAAATTTGATATTGAAAATGCCGTAGGGGTAATCATGTTACAAACTACCTGAATTTTTGGAACTACTAAAACTTGAAGTGAAATACGATTCAAAGTTTTGACATTTCCAAAACAATATTGTTTAAACAGATTTTTTTTTAATTATAGAGGCTAATACTGCTAAGGATGAGCTACAACTTGGTTTGGCTAATTTCTTTGTGGCGCCTTTTATAAATTTTTGAAAATCGAAATTTCACGTCTCTTTATTTAATAAAGAGAAGGCGATAAAAAAATTAAGATTTTTTGCTCATAAGTGGTAGTAGAATAAGATTCAAATCTTAATTTTTAGGTGCAGCAAAATTTAGGGGGGTTAATTTTCTCCTTTCCGCCCAATTTGCGGCGGACGAATTTGTCCTTCCTTTTTTGGAATTTTTACCCAAAAAATCAAAATACTTAATTTTTTCTCACAACTCCACTTTCTTAATATGCTGGAGATCTTTCGCTACAGTTGCAGGTATGTTTGTGTTGTGTTATGTTATTAAACTAAAAAAATTAACTGAAATTATAATTGTCGCATAAATTTGTTTTGAGAAGTGTGACTGCCAGAAATTTAATTTCACTTACATTTCCGCATAGTTTTTAATGACAATAGAAACAGCAATATCTTGGTAAACATCTGGTATATGGGAATAACAACTTTTGCAAAACCTTGCAGACATTTTAGTAAACAAAACTTTCTCGTTGGTTTAGGAAAAGTGCCTACAAAGATAAATACATTCACTGGGAAAAATAAGAGAAATTAAATATGTAATTAGCTTTTTAATGTTAGTAAAACATGAAAAGTTATTGTTAATTAAATTCATATTTATTAAACGATTTTTTAAATCATTTTCGCCATAATTAGAAATAAAGGTCAGACGGTGATTAATGAAAATAAGTAATACCCTTAAACTTACATTTTCGCATTTAAATTTAACGCAAAAAACCTTTTAAGCTCCATAATATTAACCAACAAGTACGTAGTAAGTACTTGAAATATTCTTTATATTCATCTAACCTAGTTTGTTCACATAAGCTCCCGACCGTAATTTCATTTCAAAGGGTTGTCAGTGGGATTTTAAATTAATATTAATGTATAGTCACGAACCTTTCAATTTTCAGTAAATGCATGCGCATTTATCTGTCCCTATTTGAATATAAAATTTTCTGAATACTTCATCCACCTATAAACAACTACCTGTTATATAAGGGGTGCAACTCTTCAATCGTAAACAAGTTTTATAAAATTCTCCAAGCAACATCTCTGTTCTATCAGGAAATAGTTTTGTCTGGTTTGGCCTTTCGATGTGATATTTTGAACTATTGGCCATAAAATTTAAAAAAATGAGCAAAGTATTTCTACTGGACTTTCCTGTATGTTAGAAATTGTCGTTACTTGTCATATAATAATCAAATGTATTTTTACTACAGTGTAAATACTATAGAAAACTTTAATGGTAAAATAATAGTATGCACTATTTGTGCATTTTATATTGCCAGCTATAAATAGCGACTGCTGCAGCAAAGGCCGAGGTAGCGGAGTAATTCAGCCATGCGCCGTTAGACTGTATACTTCGGTCTAAGCCGTAAACGGAATATTACTCACATGCATTAGAAAGAGAAAGAGAGGGAGAGAGAGAGCGATGTAAATGAAACTGGCAGTGCGCTGGGTCCACACAAATTTTGAATATTTGAAAAATATTCTTGGGGATTAAAGAAAGCGAAACACGGAAGGACAAATTCGTCTCGCACAGTTTTTGAGAGGGAGGGGGAGAATTAATCCCCTACATATTGCTACACTTAAAAATTAAATTGTGAATCTAATTCTACTATCACTCATGAGGAATTTAGCGTAATCAGAAATGTATTTTCGTCTCCAGTGTATTAAATAAAGCGGTAGAAACTTTCGATTTTCAAAAAATCAAAGAAAGCGTCCAGGGGAATTAATGGGCTGCTAGAACCCCAACCAAATTAGCAGCTCATCTCTAGCTTTATGACTGTCCAGAATTAAGAAAAAATCGCGTGGGCAATATTTCTGTGAAAGTGACAAATTTATGAATTTTTTTGCTTCGCAGTTTTAGTAGTTCCAAAAGTTTTAGTAGTTCCAAAAGTTTTCGTAGCTTGTAAACTTATATATACTAGGACATGTACAATATCAAATTTTATACCAATCTGATAACTAGTTGTTGAGTACATAGTCGTTAAACCAAAATTGTCAAAACTTCATAGAAGGCGACACAGAGAAATTAGCAGGCTGGGACACCAACCGAATGGCAGCTCATCTTACAAAATTTAAATATTTTAAAATACCTGTGGCTAGGTTTTGGGCAATATATTTTTTGAAAATTTGCGTATTTTTGAAATAATCGTGTCGTAACAGTTTTAAAATGCTCATCCATAATAATATCGTTACCGTAGAGCCACCACAATACAAAATTTGATACCGATCTGTCAACTCGTTTTGTAGTAATAGCACAGTATACTTATATATACAGTAGCGAAAGCGCCCATATAACGCCTGGTAAGCTATAACTAGTGGCGCTCCAAGCGGTCGACAAGTTAAACTATCGTTTAAATTATGGCGGGTTTTAAATTCTAATCCAGTTCGTTGTCGTTACCATATTTTTAATAAACAAAACAGAAAAATTACGAGCTACATTATATAATGGTTTTTAAATAATACAAAGATAATGCCAGTAATATGATTTATTAACATTTACTGCGAATCTTCAAAATGCAGCGTGCACAAAGTGCAGTTTTTATTCAAATATCCAACCTCCTTTTCACGTTAATCTTCACGTCTACAGTTTACAACCCCCTGTTTTGATCTAAAACGACGAGAAAGTTAAACTTTAATGTATTAATATTTATCAGAATTTATCACCTTTTTAGATCTTTGGGAAATGTAAAAAACTAAGGTTAGGATTCTTTCCATTGTTGTTTTCGCAGTTTACGGCGGAACATGAGCTCCCTTTCGAGACTCTCATAATAGATTGGTATATCACTAATCACATTTTTATAAAAACATTGGCAAACAACTTGAAAATTGTTCTTATAACGTTCAAAAAGCAGAGAAACACTACTACCGATAGCTGTCAGACTTTAGTGTAACTTGTTCGCCGCTTGGTGCTATAATTACCATAAATGACCTTTACTTTCGCTACTGTATATATAAGTATACTGTGGTAATAGGCGTAAAAGTTAAATATTTCAAAAAAGTCGTATCTGTCGCCATTATGAAATTAAAAAATTCTGAAAGAACTCGTTTGGTGTAATCAATCGGCCGTTTCACTGGAAATGAGCCCTTTTGTGGCTATAAGACGGGAGGCTTACGATTGATTATTTACTGTACAAGACTACAGTTATTTAAAGTAGCGTTGCACGGAACTCTACAACACCTAGGCCTAAAAACTTATTAATTAAATAGCACACTTGTACTTGTAAATCGCCACTCACAATACAAATTCAACAATAAAGATTTTTTTGGTAAACAGTTTTTTTGGGATAAAAGAGCTTAAAATACCAAAGACTAAATTCATCAGCCAAAAACGTGTAACATTGTATATTGCCCTAGGGCTTTTACAATAATGAAGCTTTATGTCGATTTACAAAGGAATTTGTTTTTTAGTAATAAGGTATTAAAGTCAAAATTTCCAAATCTTCAAAATCTTGAAACAGAAAATTGTTATGAAATTAATTATACTCGTCTATACCGCGAGTATATAAGATAGTAAAAAACACAAATTTTGTAAAGTACTATGCTCTAGTGGTTGAAAGCTTCTGTACTGCACTGCACTGCAAGCTATTGAGCTTTTCCATTCTTAATATAAAATCAATGGCTGTATACAAATTCTCTACCTTTTTGTCTGCAAAATTCACAGGGAAATCGCAGGTTTAACTTAGAAATTTAATCAAGGAGTGTAGGAGCAGGCGTGTATTATTTTTACTTTCCTATACTTCCAGTATAGGGAAATATTGATTTCTTGCAAAATTTCAAAGTTGAGATTTTAAAGGAAATAGTCGGGGGGGGGGGGGGGTACATGGACCCCAAGAAAGTAATTTTTAAAATGTCTGTCTGTGGGTGGGTGCTGCATATCTCCGGAACGGCTGGACCGATTTTGATGTGCTTTGGAATGAGGGGGTATATCAAAAATTGACCGACAAAATAAGCTTTTAAAAAAAACCGAAACCGTAAGCGGAAGTTAAACATGTTTTTTTGGTAGCATTTTTTTCAGAAACTGAATTTTGGAAATTTTAATAGTGCAGATTAAAGAAGGCATTAGGACAAATCAAACGATTTTTTACCGAACTCTCTAGCTTTAAAATGGCGGCCGCTACGAATTTTTGAACATTTCGACTTTAACGTCCATTTACTCAAAAACCAGTTATCTGATTGGAATCAACTACATCTTGTTTGGTAGCCCTTCAAGAAATATAAATAATTAATAATAATATAATTAATTTTGAAAATATAAAAACGATCGCAATGACAGCGCTCCAAAATTTTGGAATTTTTCAAAAAAATATTTCTCAAAAACTGCCCACACGTTTTTGTTTAAACTTTTTAAGCTGATAGAGCTGGGAATCTTCTACAATTTGTTATTTAGCGCATTGCTATAATTTCACTGTGACGCCCTCTATGAATTTTTGAAAATTGAAAATTGGTACCTTTTTATTTTTTTAACGGGGGGCAATAAAATATTTCTGTTAATGTGAAATAGCTCACCATTGATAGCAAAATCTGAATATAATAGTATTTTTTCGATAATTTCATATTTAGGGGGGGCTACTGTTCCCTCTCTCCCCAAATTTTTTCGATAAAAAAATAAAAATTTGGTTTTTTGTTTTGTTTGCTCTAGGAGAATCTTTTTACAAAAAATCAAAAAATCGAATTTTTTGCCCCTATTATATATATATATATTTTTGTCCTTAGAAGAATTTCACATACTTTCTACAGCAGTTGTATTCTTGTACTAATCGTTTAATGTTCACTGTAGGCTAACTTTTTTATTTTAATAGATAGACTCGCAAACCCAAGAGCAAAGTTGTAGGGGAAATTCTTCTGGATTGTATTTAAGAAAAAAACTTGAGTTTCCAATTTTAATATGGCGGCCACGGTAAAAAATAACTTTTTTTTAAATGGAAACGTGGCATTTTGGCTGTAAAAGCAGAAAGGCTTTGAAATTCTAAATACAAATTAATAAGAGTAATTTCTTGCTAAAAATAATACTTCTCGAGTTATTAATATATTTTCAAATATCAATTTCCGCGCTTCCGTTGATTCAGTCCGAATATTTTACCCCCAACCTTATGCTTGCATCGCAGCGGTCGGTCATTCTTCAACCGCTTCAACATGTTACAACTTATAAGAACTATTTACTTTAACTAGTCGTGTCTAGACAGGTGTATATCGAAAGTGTTGGAAAATATAAAACAATGTATTTCAATGTATAGGAAAGTCCAGGCGAAGTGTTTCGCTCATTTTTCTACTTGTTTTTACAGAACAAAACTACTTTGTACTATCAATTTTAGTTTGTAGTTGACCAAAGCCATAATAAGAATGAAGGTGTGCGTGCTAATTGTTGCTACCAATGTGTTTTTATAGCTTGTAGTCAAAACAAGGGACAAGCCCTGAGGGGCACAAATATGTGGCATGTGAGCAAGTGACTCGTTCTCAGTATAGCAACTTGTTCTTGAACTTTGACTTCGGTACTTGCTTTTGTCCTCTTCGCTTCATTCAGTTACATTGCTATGAACAATCCTTCTGTATTAATTGATCGAAAATAAATCCGTAATTAGTCTGAATTTTCCTGGAAATTAGATGTCAATAATTTGTTATCCGACTTTGTTAACAATTGATGTTGTTTTCTGCACTTTTGTATCACTTGTGGTAGTTAAAAACGCATTTTCGGACAATTTTTCTTCTAAAAAAATGATGTTTTGTTACTTTGATGTTTGAGTAGATCATACAGATATAGGTATTTTGCTGCGTAAATTTCACATTCATTAATTAAGCTAATTACGAAGCACGTATGGGCTTAATAGACACGGTGGATGACTTATTAAAAAATTTGGAAAAATTAAAACAAAACAAAACAATTTTCCAAAACCTAGAACGGAGATAAACCAATTGTTTTTCTAATTAAACCATGTGTTTGCTGCTGCATTGATAATTTAAAAGGCTTGCACGGGGTCTCGTTGTTGGAGGACGCTTACACAGAGTATAATTACCCACATCCGTTTTAGTCCAAACAGAAATTGAGTCCAGAGAAGTTTAATTTAGCGACGTAATGCGCTCTATCCGCTACCAATCAAAATAGTTGATTGTAGAGACGATTCCTGAGGTTGAAGCTCTTGAAATGGAACTGTCCGAGCTGCTTTCGTACGCTTTTAATCCAAAATGATGGATTTGGCCACCTCGCTCTTTAAAGATTATGTTGTTATTATTGGAGTTGCTTGTATTTCCCGCTGCCTTTTCTTTATTTTATGATTTGAACTGAGCAGAACAGTCAATATTGTAGTGGGAATTCAAACCCACGAAAGCAATTTTTAACAAGTGAACTAATAATAGCAAACTCAGAAGTGGGATGGCAAATTTTAAGATTTTAGACTTAGCAGAATTGTCAATATTTGTAGGGGCCACAAAACTAATTTTTCCGAGTGAACTAAAATGAATAGCAAACTCGGAAGTAGAACGAGATATTTTAAGATTTGATCTGAGTGGATCGGTGAATATTGAAAGGTGAGTTTAAAACAACGAAAGCATTTTCTTTTAAAAGAAATAAAATGGATGGTAAATTCAAGCGTACGATATTCGTATTAAGTTTTATTTTGTTGGTAAATTTTTATGAAAGGAAAATCTGAAACTGTAGATTTTAGATTTGATTTTGGTCCGATAAATTTAATTTACAATTACTGGGTTTAAGAACAATTTGAAAGCATTTTTTATTCCAAGCAAATAAATCTAAATTATCCGATTTGTAATCGGGTTCAGTTATTGGCAACAGAAATAGAAACGAATTTTCAATGATGTATTTTCTTTTTTAGTGTATCGCTACGAGAAATTGGGCAAGGGCACGTGTTATTGGAGTAGTAAATTCCAAGGACCCTTTAGGCCTTCCTTTAATGAAGCTTTTCGGTTTGGTATTTAATTTCGTGTACGTCGCGACGATTTTTTCCGCTACAGGAAAAATCTCTGTTAACTATTTATTTTCAGTGTCAAGGTTAGAAAGCAGATCCGATAACGGAAGTTTCTAGTAATTATGAAACTGCTGAAATCGAGTTTTTCCAGTGGCACTTACTTCGTTTATTTGATCGGAGATTTTATTCTATTCATGCTGATTTAGCGGAAATCGAAATTCTTTATAAGAATAATAGCGTTCATCTCTAGAGGCAAAGGAACAATTCGTTTTGATTTTCAACAAAACAGGGCAACGTCCAATAAAAATATTCATAGCTTCGAATAATCTTAAAGGTTAAACATCCACATCTCCGCAGGAGCAAAATGAAATAGTGCACCCCAAAGACCGATATTTTGTATATTTTACAGGAATAAAAAATCCGATTTCGTCGTTATTAAACGACTTGCCTCGAGTTTAATATTAATTTCGTAGAATTATGTCGAGGTTAATTGATAATTTCATCCAGTTAACGCTACTCTAACGATGGTTTTAATTTGCTATTGCATACACCCATCGTTTAAATGTTACGTAAAAGTGCGAGTAGGAGATATTCCGATTCAAACAGTGCGAATTTTGTTCTGTTATTTTTCTCTATTTTACGGCCTTGATTTTATCTCCTCAGGGTCGCATTTTTATGCTAAGTGACCTAAATTTAATGCATCGAATACGACGAGCAGATAAATAAAATTAAAATGTAGGGGAATTGTACGGCCGAGGTTGTAACGATTTTCGCGAAATAATATTTCTAGTTCAACGATATGTGTGTGAAGAACGGAAAGGGATTTGTAGTATGCGTAGAAAAAAAAATACATAAAATTTGCACAAGCAAAAAAATTCATATTTGGGATTATATTTCAGACTGTTATAAAAAATTAAACCTTGTCTGTCGAGCTAACAGTTTTTTCCATAAAAAATGTAAATTTTTCCTTATAGCTAGCTAATCAAATTCCATTTAATAAAAAATAATGTGCCATTGGATACAACTTCAATAATTTTTTTTAACAAAACCAGAAAAACCTTTTGAAATATTCATTCTTCTGATTTAAAATAATTTTTCGTTTTACATGCATCATAATAATTAAACATAATTGTTTTGTTATTTTAATTTGTCATAAATTAGAGTAGAAACAAAAGACTAACAGGGCAGGGCGTCAGTTTAATTCCTATAGGGACAATACATTTTCGCACGCTTTTCACCCTTTTTTACGAGGATTAATTTTCCTACGCACTTCCTCAATCTTCAATTTAGTGCATTTTGAAAATAAATCCGTAACGCACCAAGGAAAATTCAGCTCGTCTTTTCATGTGCGAAAACAAACGTGTCGCGGCAGAATTTTACTCTTAATTGTTTATACCTTAGGAGAGGTATTGGTTGTAATAATATACACGTTATTTTGCGCAGTGACCTAGCCAGGAAATAAATGAGCGAAGCGCGCTTTGCCTGGAATGCTTTAGAAATTGTCATATCATACTACGAAAGTTTTTTTTTAAATTTTATCTCTACGTTTTGTGCACGTGCAGTGATTTCTAAGATATCACCATTGCTGCAGTATACCGGCTGGTAACCTATTAGTCTGCCTGCGGGCATGTGTCAAACCCAAAAGTTTTTTTTATGAAAAAAAAATCGTTTTTTTTTATACGGAACTTTTAAACTAAAGAAAGTAAAAACGGAACAATTTGCTGCCATAAATTTGGCGAAAGGGGGAACATTAACCCCTCTAAATATTGCTGCACCTAAAGATTAAATTGTCGTCCAATTTTTCGTAAACCAGGGTGTGAAGATTTAAATAGAATTGATTTAAAACCAACGATTTATTCAACAAAATCATTGATTTAAATCAATTAGTTTTTGAGTGGGGTTTCATTTTCATGTGAAATTTTCATGTAGTACAATAATGTGCTTAACTTGAATCGAATAGAATTACATAGTATTAAAGTCATCAGAGCTGCAGAGGTACCTGCTCTTATAATTCGAAACGAAACGTCCGTATAGCTTAAGGATCAATGGTAAGAATGCATCGAATGTTCGGCGTTTTTGGAACATGCCGAATATTTGCATAAGTCGAATATATTTTCCAGTCAGGGTGTACTAAATGAAAACAATACTAAATTTTCAATTTGCCCTAAAATTTGATGGTATAATCAATCAAGAGTAAAATAGATTCATAATTTCGGTAGCTAGACGGGAACGCTGTCCGCATATGTGATGCAACTAATCCACGCATTGATAACTAATACGTGTTCGACACTTGACCAAATATTTGGGCTAATATTTTGATAATTAGTAATTAGAGTAATTGACAGAATACTTGGTCTAATTTTCGTTACTCCGTCGAATATTTAGCACTGTGGCCGCATACTTGGCCGAATATTCGCAGAATAGGTAGGCGAATATTCGTTATTAGGCCGTGTGAGACTGGTTGAATATTCGGTATTCGACCAGTGACTAAAATTACTAATCGGCAAATCCCTAGTCATTGTTATCAGTGTAGGATTAAATGTCATTTGTTATTATGTGGAAGAAATGTCTACACTGCCGCACCATCTTATCTTAGTCACTGTTGGCGTGTAAAAGGTTGAAGAAAAATACATTTGAAAATATAATAAGTAACAGTTTTTTAACGTTTGAGAAAGTTCGGGCGACGTGCTTTGCCCATTTTGAATTCGGGGTGAAATTCTCAATACGATGGAGTTTTTTGTGCTATAAAAATGCTTGCCTCTAAGAATGTAGTTAAGCTACACCAACCGTCGTATGAAGAGTTTAATTCCGAATTCAATAAGAAAGTTTGATGTGACTTCCGGTTAACCGGAAGCTCTAGGAAGTCGTAATCTACGTCAAATAATGGACGCTCGCATATATTAACTTTTCTGAATTTTAATTGATTGACTTAATACACAACGAAGAAAATGGGGTGAGCCGGTTTTTTGTAGTAAAAAAATCGATTTAAATTAGAAAAATCCGCTTTAAATCCGCTTTAAATTAAAAATAACAAAAAATAAAAAATAACAAAGCTCCAGGAGCGGACGAAATACTTGCGGAAATTTTGAAAGAGGGGAAGGACATTATCCTGACAACCCTAGTCGGATTATTTAATGAATTCTTACATAGGGGCAAATTCCCGAAAGACTGGAGCGAAAGTATAGTGATACTGCTCTTCAAGAAAGGAAATAGAAGACATTTAAAAAACTATCGACCCATCTCCCTACTATCCCAGATATATTATAAGCTTTTCATACGAATCATAAAAAATAGATTGACAAATAAAATGGACAGGTTACAACCAGTGGAACAAGCTGGATTTCGTAAGGGGTACAGTACATCAGATCACCTACTCACGATGAAAATATTAATAGAAAGAGCTAACGAATATCATCTCCCACTATTTCTCGCCTTCGTAGATTATGAAAAGGCGCTTGATAGTGTCGAGCTATGGGCAATAGAACAGGCCATGAACAACAGGAGAATAGACTCTAGATACAAACAGCTTATACACAACATATATGAAAATGCTATGATTAAAATACAACTAGAACAGGAAATACAAACGAACGCCATCCCAATCAAAAGAGGAGTCCGACAAGGCGACGTGATCTCACCCAAGCTGTTTACACTGGTTATGGAGGATGTATTTAGAACATTAGACTGGGTGAATGTGGGAGTAAACATCAACGGAAAAAGACTGTGCCACCTCAGATTCGCTGACGTAGTCCTCATTGCTAATTCATATGAAGAACTACAAAATATGATTAGCCAGTTGGGAGAAGCCTCCTAACAAAGTTGGATTAAAGATGAACATGCAAAAGACAAAGATAATGACAAACACAGACGAAACCAGAAACATACAAGTCAATGGACACGCAATTGAAAAAGTCAACGAATACATATATCTGGGGCAAGTTCTGAAGCTAAACAAAGAAAATCAACACGCTGAAATAACGAGACGTATAAGATTAACATGGGCAGGATTTGGAAAACTAGCATGGATACTTAAGAATCCCAAAATACCACAACATATGAAGAGCAAAGTATATAACCAATGTGTTTTACCAATACTTACTTATGGATGTCAAACCTGGACACTCACAAAGAAGAATATAGATAGAATAGCAAAGACACAGAGAGCTATGGAAAGAACCATGCTAGGTATATGACTGTCTGACAGGAAGAGAAATACAAGGATCCGCAGTAAAACCAAAGTAGAAGATGTTACTCAAAAAATCGCCAAGATGAAGTGGAGCTTTGCAGGTCATGTCATTAGGCACCAAGATGACAGATAGAACAACTTAATCCAGTATTGGAGACCGTACCTGGGACACCGAACCCGGGGAAGGCCGCAAATGAGATGGAGTGACGACCTGAAGAGAGTAGCAGGCTTACATTGGAAAAGAGCCGCACAAAACAGAGAAGGATGGAGATTGCTAGAAGAGGCCTATGTCCAAAGTTGGATGACTGAAGGCTAAAGAAGAGAAGAGCTTTAAATCGAATAAACCGATTTTGTTATTTAAAAAACAATCATAATTTGTTGCACTTTGGTTTAAATAGGGTTGCCACTGACCCTGGATAACCTGGAAAGCATGGAAAAGTCAGGAAATAAAAATTTTAATCTGGAAGTCATGGATTTTACCAAAAATTGACAAAATTCTTGATTTTTTATTGTTTTTCAATAAAAATATGATTGTCAGTAGTGTAGTTATAATATTAACAGCTACATTTTTTTGCCTTAATAAATTTCAAAATTTTCGCTTGTAATGAAATTTTAAAAGTTTCGGTCGTAATGAAATTTTAAAATTGACGCTATAACTTTTGTTAGTCAACGAACCAACGTGTATGTTTATAGGAGTTTTTTTTTTGTTGAGTATGAGTGAGAGCGCCAAACTACACTTTGTTATGACTGACTTTATTAAATTTAAAATTTACTAGCAACACCTGTGAGCTACGCTGTGATTTTAATTTTGGTAACTTTATGCGCAGAGCTTGCCGCTCCGAATATTTCGAATGAGTTGAAATAAAATTCTTGAAAAGCGATTATAAGCCCGGAAAGGAGCACCGAGAAAAAACCGAAAGAAAATCCCGGAAGTAAAATCCGTAAAAAAACGAAAATAAGCCCGGAAAGGAGCACCGAAAATAAAAAAACCGAAAGGAAATTCGGGGAAAAAAGCTGAAAAAAACCGTAATATCTCCAGGAAGCATCCCCAAAAATAATACTATCATAGTTCCAGAAAAAAATCCATAAAAAAATGGGAAAAATTAGTTAAAGTTATCACATTCATATTAATCAGAGATATAATGATATAATTAATACATTCCGCCGATATTGGAGCTTCAATAACCCTACGTGGTTTTAACGGAAATACCGGAACTTGCAAACAATAAATACTGTCTCTAGATGTAAGACATGTTACGGAATGAAAGGCGGAGTTCTTATTGAAGTAGGTAGAATTTATAGTAAACAGTTTTGTAGTAAACACATTTTAATAATAAGCGGAACCCGTGGGGTATGCCCACCTTTTTTGACAATAAATAAGCTACTTAAGTTGGTAGTGTTGCGGACTGTGGATTGAAGTCCTAGTTTTATGAATTACATAGATATTGCTTTAATTGTCAATGTAAGCCCGATCTTTCCACTCGTTTTTGAGCAAATAGGCGTAGGGATGCAGCGAGCAGTACTTTTTCAAAATGCCGGATAACGGATATTCGGTATCCGGTTGCTCAGCCGGATACCGGATTATCCGGCATAGTTTTTACGTTCGAAGTAGTTTCAGCTTAAATGCAGTAAAATTTGGGTTTTAATCACAGATCATAATATATACTTAAAGAGTATGCACGAACCCTATGGTCTTATTCTGTAGTGTTTTAGAGAGAGTACACCGAGATAAGGAAACTACTAAATGTACTATTTCTAGGATGTGCTGATTAGCTCTAATAATAATAATAATAATAATAATATGTATTTGCAGCACATGAACAAGTAAAAAAGAAAATTACAGAAAAGAAAACACAAAACATAGAGCAAGAATATACTATATATAAGATGCAAATATGGAGTGAAATCAGCCAAAGCTGTTTTTCATTTACCCCACATTGATTAACTATTGTTTTTTGTTCACAATTAAAATTGGAAATCTGTCAACGAATTTGATTGTAATTGCAAGAATTATTAATTTTTAACAATTGTTAAAACTAAAACATGTTGTGTACCGATAGATCCGATACCATCAAGAAATCAATTGACATAACCTAATATATGTGATTTTTAGCGACATTTAAATAAAATATTGACGATAGACGATCGTGTGTTTTTTTTAAATGTTCCTTGTCTCGGATCTCTCTGTCGCATATACTGCAAAATTGAGAACTGCATATCATAGCAACAAGCGGTTCATGCATCCTCCTTATTTTATATAATTATTACTTCGTGATTTTAATAAATAATACTTATTTATGTTGTTTGAAATCATTTAAAATTTTTAACTCGCATAAATGCTGATCTCAATAATATAAATTTAGTTATTTTATGCAAATCTGGAAAATACTGGACTTACGGGGTTTTTGCTCTTTTACATTCAATTGTGTTTAGTCGAGACTTCCAAATCAAATTGCATGCATAATCTCTGTTACTTGAAGTAAAATCTCCGGCCGGATATTTCATATTATCCGGCCAAACCGAATATTCGGCGAAATGGCCGGATAGGCCGGATAACGGATAAAAACCGAATATCCGTTGCATCCCTAAATAGGTGTTAAAGCCAGATATTTACAAAAATTGTAGCAGTCGACATAAATTTTCACTTTAAAAAAATTCATATTAGACGTCACAAATTAATAGACTGGCACACAAAGTGTAGCCTATCCCTATCTCTATGAGCCTACAAAATTAAAAAAGATTGCAGGGTCAATATTTTATGAACTTATCCAAATTTTATCCCTATTTATCTACTCGTTTTTGAGTAATATACGCAGTCAAAATTTTCAAAAAATCATAGCGGCCGACATTTTGAAGCTAGGTAGTTTGGAAAATAGTTGGATTTAGAAAATTTGTGTTTCCAAAGAAATGCTACCAAGAAAATCATGTCTCATTTCCACTTCTAGTTTAGGATTTTTAAAACGCTAATTTGGCACCGAATTTTTGATATAGCGCCGATTTCCAAAGCGCATCGAAATAAGCCCATACGTTGCGGAGCTGCGGGGTGTACAAACTGACACACACACTCACCCATCCACTCACCCATCTACAGCTACAGCCAGACATTTTATAAACGCCACCATTTTGCGTTCCTGTAGGTCCAAAACATGTATTTCCGTCAAAATTTCGAAATCGTACATTTTCATGAAATCGATACTGAAAGTATAGAAAATTAATTAAAGAGACGTTGAGCGAATGGGCTTCTCGTACTTTGTTTACTGATTTGCTCTCTCGTTGCAGATTTAATTCTATATTTACCACTTGTTATTCGACAGGTTATTTCTACCCCTTTAATACTCACTTGAATTGCGTAGATTCAATTCTATGCGTTGTTGACGTCAGATAATTTAGTTACAGGGAGACAGACACTCGTCATACCACGAGAGAAAGAAAACTGAGCTTTTTATTAGCTCCAATTCTTATTGATTTTCCGTCGAAACTCTAGAAGACTTGTTCATGACTCTATAATAATGATGAAACACGAGTTTTCTAACTGCGCAATGAGCGAAATATATTTAGAAATTTTATTAAAAAATTAATTTACGTTGAACAATAATTGTCGAAATAAGGAATCATAATTAATTAATTTCAGAGAAGTTGAGGGGATGCCTAATTTATTATTTATGAAATGTACTACCCCCGCACTATAATATGAAGATGATCTGTATTATACGCAAATGGAGTTTCCTATTCAAAATACGGGGGCGGTAAAGTATCTTACTGCCCTAGTTTCAGCTTCATAATAATCAGTTTATGAATTTAATTAAAATTGTGGTGACATTTTCATATAATTATAAATTTTATGAGTTGGTGAGTATGCTGATAAATTGAATAAACAATTTTTCATAATTTTTAGTTTTTTGAAAATTAGTCATTTTACAGGTTTCGCCTTAAATACTTTCCTTTCCATTAGAATCATTTTTAAGTATTGTTTATTTAATGGCGGGTATTTATTATTTACCTACCATTTTCATCCTGTTCGTGACTTTAGAAACATTTACACATTTACAGACAACTTTTTGTAGAACCCACCCCCTAAACACGTAGGTTCAAAGGTCAAAAGTTCTTGGCACTTCAAAACTTAAGAAATATGCGTCGAGACCCGTCTGACGCCACTATATATGATTTATCGTTTTACTTTATAGAAATATATTAATAAAGCAAGTATTTCTTCCTAACTGTTCTATTTTGGCAAATTGCGATTGAAATTTTCGGAAATACTTTGTTAGGCGTAAATTCATTACTTTATAATAATTTTATAAGAAACCCTAAATTTATTGATTATAGGTATATAAAATACTTAATTTCTTCAACAATATTTATTTATTTTAACCTTCTACGTATTTCGGCGTGTTTACATGTCATTGTCAAAGGTTATATTAGAAAGTAAACAGTTAGTGTTGTTATAGCAATAGAACTTTGTGACTTATCTTGGTAATCGTCTGCAGATGACTTGATTTCTCATTCCAAAACGTCCAGTAGAGGAGAATTTAAGAGATCAATTTGCTCATTTATTAACGGTACAGTTTTTTAATGTTTGTGAATTTCAAAAGCTTCTAGTATATCTAATTTACGTTTATCATCACAAAAGTGTAAACATTTTATGGTGTTATTAGATGTCATTGAATGATTTTGTTCTAGTAAGTGTTTAGCGTAATTGGATTTATGTGGGTCTTTTTATTTGTAACAACGTACGTGTTCTTTATACCTGATATCAAAGTTTCTAATTGTTTGGCCTATAATAACCGAATTACAATGCGAACAATTTAATTTGTAAATGCCTGATTTTAGCAAATCATCTGTTTTAGATTTTGCATTAAAGAAAGTGTTTAAGATGTTTATAGTTGTTTTACAAACTTACTTTATTTATTAGTTTGGTTTATAATTTTAGCAATTTTCCTGATTTATAAATAAACCCTAAATTTCCTTTCGGTAATTTCTGAGAAGTTGAATATAAATGTCTAATATTGAACTTGATTGTTTACTTTTATGTATATTTTCAGACGAGGATTAAGCAACAAGTAGGGTATTTATTTTACATGTCTAAAAATAATGCATATCGATCTATGGCGTCGAACTCAACTTGCCTTTTGACATTTAATTATAAATAATGGCTGATAGTTAATTGGATTGTTATAGAGCCTTTTACTTACTAACTATGCCTCGCATTCTTGCAATTTCCCGCTGCAACCAAAAGACGTGTTATTTGAAGCTTAATTAATAATTAGATAGCGTGTAAACACTTAAAACTTGAAAGGACAAGAAAATGTCCCAGTTCTGAAACCCGACTAATGAGTTTGCTTGACAACAGGAATTTTTCAAATACATAAATTTCTGACAAGAAAAGAATTTTTGCTATGTTACGACGTTTTTTTTTATATCCATTCTTACAAATTTTTAAGATTTTTAGCTTGATAAAAGTATTTATTTTATTTCTGATAACCAGGTCAGTAACGTGATCAATTGCTGAGAGTACGTACGTTTGATAATGGAAAACTAAACGAGAAGGAGAAGTTTACTTTTTTTTAATAGAATTTTTTTTACACAAATGCTTCTCCAGGTTAAATACTGATTTTATTTGCCTTTACATTGTTTGCGGTGTCCAGCGATTTGGTCAACCGAATAACATTTTCTGTTGATTTTCTAGAAATGGTATATTTTTTCCCCAATTCACAAGGCAGCAAGTAATAATTTGCTGTCACCTTAATCGTTGGATGCTGACTGTTGAATTTCGTATAAAGTGGCGAAATTTTTTCCCGGATTTTCTTATAAATTAGCATTATGTATTTCGGTTAAAATGCGGCAATTTCTTGTTAGGTAACCCAAATTTTACTTGCTTTTAAGAATAGTTTGACGGTAAACAACATTTTTGAACAGCTAGGTTACAATTAGTTCTAAAAATGTAGGACAGCCATGAAATTTTTAAGGTGTAAACTGCTAGACGTAGTTGTTTGACAATTTTTCCCAAGAATTTATACAGGGTGCATCAAAAATAGGTAAAAATATTAAAACTGAAGTAGATTAGATGAGGCGGCCGTGGGCTAGCGGTTAGGGCGTTGGACTGCTGATGCGTGGGGTCTGGGTTTCAAATCCCAGTACCGGAACGTCGGATTTTTAACGGCCGTTCTCCGTCGCAAGGCAGTGGCAAACCAGCGAGGTATTCTGCCTAGAAAACTTTCTCTGGAGAAAAAGTGCTTGCACTTCCCGCGGTTCGGAGCCCGCGTTAAACAGTAGGTCTCGTATGTCTGTGTGATTTCAACCAATACATATCATGATATTTATACATCGATATATCAAAATGTGTACCAACTGTAAGAATTATTTAATTAACTGTAATACTCGATTGGTTCACTTAATCAATTTTAATTTTACAATATTATTGTTCAAACAGAATAGTTTGTTTTGCTTGTGGTAACTGGTTGTGTATTTTCTTAATATATGCATAAGTGTTCAGTGTGGTCATTTTATAGTGTAGGTACTTTTGACTTTTGAAATACATTTCTTTGGCTAGGTAATTACTGTATTTTCACTAAAATAATAGAAACAGCATATAACAATAGAAGATAATTTATATAACACGCCAATTTATTTCAGCAACACGTAAACCACGTTTGAATAAAAATCAACTTTTTGATTTATATCTGATATTTTGATATTTACGAGAAAATAATTTTGAAATTTGCACCAAAATTGTTTGAGAACTGCAGGATAATAACAAAACTTACGAGTCAAAGACATGTTATCTACAGAAAAATCAAAACTGAAAAGGAGAATAAAAATGTTCATGTACAACAGTTTCTTATCAGTCTTATTACCTACAAGGTAAGTTTTTACACTTTTGCCACATTGAATTTAAATTACAATTTATGTAATAACCTTGTAGAGAGTTTAGATGCATTTTCTATCAATATCAGCAGTTCTTAACATAAATAATGTTCTTGTATTTTTTAGTTTAAAAATTACATTTAATTTTTGAGAAACGTACGGTACTACTGGGTTTTACTTGGGCTAATTTATTATTGGTTGGAATATTTGTACCTATTTTTGATACACCCCGTATATTTGGTTAAATATATAGCAACTTCATTTTTCTTTCTAATGATATTGAAAATTTTAAACAGCCTTGAAAGACTGGCCATAATTTCTTATTTATAATTGTACCTATTCATAAATAATACAACGATTTTTCGATAAAATTGTTCGCAAGTGCTAGTTAAGATGGTAATTCCACGAACGCGTAGCGCGAAGGGAATTAGTTGAATCTTAACTAGCACGAGTTAACTTACACCACAATTTGATCAAAGAAAAATTGTATCACGAGTCGTATTCGTCTTGACTATATCACTCACATTAATTTTGACGCATTTTTGGTAACACTGAACTAGTCGGAAATGCTCGGGTGTTTTCGGGAATCGACGCTCTTAACATGGTATTGTTTGCTTATATTCAAATGTTTTGTAGTGGCGTCTTTTTGCAAATTTATTTTTTTTTATTTTAACGTTTTTATTTACTGTTGCTGTGAAGTGTTGTAAAAATGGATCGTTTTAAAGAAAAATCGTTAAGTGGTATTTCATAAAATGTTTGAGGTTTTGTACATTATTTTGGTTTCAATTTTTTGGTTCATATAACTGCCAAACGAGATACAATTTTAATATAAATATATATGTATTTTTTAAATGCATGTTAACATGTTATTATTATATTTATTATAGATGTACACTAATATTTGGGTCGGTCATGATTTGAATTATGATTTGAACACTCGCGATTCGTGTTCGTTGACACGTTTCTCGTATTTTGCCTTTTGCTTGTGGATGACAGAGACAATTATTGTTATTAATTGAAAAATTATGTTATGATTAAATATGATACTTCTAGCCGAAACAATCTGTATTAAAATACTAATAAATATACCCAAAGGTCAGTGCTCATCAGTTTTAAACTTTTTTAAACAGCACCGTGCAGTTTAATCAGTATAAAACAAAGGCGATTGGTTCATTTTATTAAAAGGTAAATTTGTGATTAGTTCAATGAAATGTGTGGTATAGTCAATGATAGAATAATTTTCTGTCAGACTGTTAAGTGGGAAAGAGTTGTTCTATGTTTTTCAGTTATTAAAAAAAATAATCTGTAGAAAATATTCAGTGTAATGTACAATAATTATTTTCTGTTTAAGTAAAATACAAAGTGTTTTGTTTTTTAATTAGTCCAAAGGTTTTTTAAAAACTTTTGTTAAGCAGAATATGCTTTTTCTTAAATTTAACGAACATTTGGTTTTATAGAATTTTGCCATACTGGACCTTGAATTGAAAGATAGTGATTTTCTTAAATTTAAGTTATTTTTACTCGTCTCTGATGTATACAATTTGTGTTCAAATAAAGACAAAATTGCTGTCATCTAATGGCATGTTAGTAGCAATTGTATTGAAGCATTTTTGATTATGTTTTTATGTCCTGGTCAAATAATGTTCTCCATTTTCCCCCTGTGTTAAGTGTCTTGATACAAAATTGTTATTGACAGCTTGACAGTTCAGTTAATTTTAAGTCATTAAGTAGACAATAATTTTCATAGTATTTAGCGAATTTATAAATTCGGCATGCTTGTTGAGAATAAATAGTTTTGTAAATACCAGTGGTAGGTAGATGAACATTTTTTTTTCATTGTTATTGCATCAGTATGTCAATATATCTTATTTAAACAGCAGATGTCGCCTTTCTTTTGATGTTTTAGCAGAGAAATATAAAATAGAGGGTGAGCCAAAACTATGATATACTGATTGTAACGTCTTGATTATTAATTTTATCGAAAAAATTATTGAAATGGAATATAAATTTAGGTAAAAAGGAATATCAAGACATTACAAAAAACATTTGCCCCGCATTTTAAGGTTATGACTATTACAAACTGGGTATCGAATAACGAATAAAATTAAATATCGCATATTATACGATATATCAAAATTCGATTTACTACGCAATTACCTATACAATTGTTCGAATACTTATTGAGTTATTCGAATAGCTATCTTATTATCTGAATATCTATGGAGTTATTCAAATAAAAAGCGATTTATTCGAATCATAAATCGAAACGAATTGTTAGAACAAATATCGAATTAATCGAGTCGCCTTTTAAGCAAAACAAGCCACTCAACTTTTCTATTCGTTTACCATCGAAGACAAACCTAAAATGTAATTTTCGAATTTAGGCTGCAGACGTTTTCCGAAACTCCCGAGCATTACACATTACAGATAGTTGTTAAAAATTAATTAACCATTTCTTAGATTATTTTTTCGAATATGGCTGTATTTGAATACATTATTAATCGATATTCGACACAATTATTTTATGATTTTGGTAATCGATAGTTAGAATAAATGTATTCGAATAATTGTGTATTCGATAATTCGAATTTTTTTTTTATTATAATACTGTTTTAGATGTATCGAATTGTTCATACAAATTTACAGCGTTAGTTATGACGTCATCGATATTTTTTTAAATGCAAGCGTAGTCAAATTTGGTGTCTCTGGATAGAACATTTTTAAAATCTATTTAGTGATGTTTCGCCTTTTGTTCTACCCAAAAATTTAAATAAAGTTTAGACCAACTAAAATGATCCGAGCATAAATTAAAGTCAACCAAAATCTCGTAAAAACAAAAAAATGTTAAGTAAAACTACAGCAATTTACGTTTTAATGTAAAAATTTAGTATTTGCTTTTAAAGTTCCATAATATATCGTTGAATTTAATTTATTCTAGCAGAATTTTAGTTGGTCTTTTAAAATTGTTTTTAAATTTTTAGGTAGAACAATAGTTTTGTTCATTTAATTTATACCACCGAATAGATAAAAATTTGGCATACGTTGGTATTACTTAAAATATTGCTGAGACGTCATAACTACAAAATGACTGTCCAAATTTTTGTAATGTGTCAGTATGTGTCTTATTATGAAAATTTGTATACTTACCCTTTGAAGGATTTTTTTATAAAATACATAACCAAGGCGTCACATACTTTTAGCGCACCCTGTATTATATTTTTCGTAAATCGATAGCAAGCTTTTCTTTCGCGAGGTGTTGTTTTTGCACTAAATCACCTAAACGACGCATTTTAAATTTAACTTTAAATAAAACAAAACGTGTAAATTATCCATTTTCATTAGAATTACAAGACGGGAATTACTTGTTTAGCTTAATATTAGTTTAATGTTTTAATGACAGTGTTCAGTTAGTTTGATCTTCTAGATGATGATTGATGGATATTGTTAATCAGTGACATTGGTCATCTCTCTTATTTTTCTCATAACCCAGAAAACTTGATAAATTGGCTATTTATCACAGTTTTCTATATACGAATCAATTTTTGTTAATATCAACCTATTTACGCTTCCATCACCGTCAGTTTTGTAATGTTTTGACAATATAAGCACTTGAAACACCTGAAAAAGCCATTATTGTTCCCACTCTGCCTGGTCGCGATTGCCTCACATGTTGAACTTTTTATTAGCATGATTATCCATTTATAGCGTGTATCCTAACATATTAATTGTCAAATAAATTGCTTTAGTTCCCTGTTTACGTAAGCATCATTTTGTACGTAGGAAAAGTCACCTTGTATGTAGGTAAGATTGGCGCCTTGTATGTTAATATACGCGCGGGTGCTGCGGCGTAAAGAACGAATTCGCGGCCGCAGCAGGAGGCGGCATCAGTCGTCTGCGATCGTTTCGTGGATGTGGTGATGCTGTGCAACATAGAACTCAAAACGTCGTGAATTTTTTCAAAAAAAGCGCGCGCTTTGAATTTTTTAATGTGACTCAGAGAAGTGTCTAGTGCGCTTTTCCGATTAGTTGTTGTACCAAGAATAAATATTTGTTGGTGCACAGTGGGATGTTGTGTTTCTGTTTTTATCGCGTGGTTTAATTTAAACAAGTTCTAAGTTCAGTTGGTGCATTGATTGGCAGTGAGAGAGAATATACTTGGCTTTTCATATGCAATCCTTTTGCGTTCATAATCCTGAAGTACCAACGAGTAAGTTTCTGTTTTTATTTAGGTTACGGTTAGTTATAATCATTAAATAAATATAGCTTATTAGATAAAATGAAATTGGTATTGTGTTATTTTACAATCCCATCTGTTTATGATTACAAATTTGTTTTAGTTTATTATTGCGTTTTATTCAAATTTTCTTGGCTCTTTTCACAGCACGTGTAATCCAGAAACTTTTGTTCTCTAAATTATTTTTCGCGTTAGCATAATGCTGGATTAATAAATTCACAAATATGAATATGTAAATAAGGCTATTTAATCATGTCAGTGGGCTAATTTTAAATTGGCAAGTTTTATGTTTTTATTAACTCTCTAGAATTGTCTTCTGCTTTCGCTCTCACAGTTGTATGCAAATTCAAATCTTCGCGATTTTTTTCCTCGTTCGTTCTGCTTTTATGCGCAAAATGGGGGTAGCAATGCAAGAGGAATCTTTTAATAAAATTTCAGAATTATTTATGAATTACTCAAGGTTTTATGCAGCGTGATGAGAGTTAGAATGAGTGTTTCTACTCAAAGTTCTTGAGTTACAAAAAATCATTGAAGGAATTACCAAAAACTTCAGGTAAATGTGTGGAATATTTTTTTAAAATTAGATCTCCACATCAGAGAATTACAATTTGAAATAATAGCTTTCGTTTGGGTTTTTTGGAATAAACAATAATAATAAATGAATCATTTCCATTTTAGAATCTTCCTTTATTTGTCTCAAATGATCAATTCTGATGTATTCTATTAATAAAGCTTACTAAGATTGCATACAAATATGGATTTGATTACAAATACAACTATTATTTAGTTTTTATTATCTGACACATATTTTTGTTACAAATATGATCTAAATCGCATCTTTTTGTGATAATTGTTTTGGAAACTGAAAAGTTTAGGAAATTGAATAAATATCCTAAGAAACAGAATTTTGAAAGGTCAAACTGTTACTCGTTTTGGAAAAACTTTTATAGACAAGTGTCTTTTTCAAGCTGGAATTGAGGTTAATATTTATGTCTCCAGAAAGTTCAGCCTAGTAAAATATGAAGGCTTGGATGTTTTCATGGAAATGTTAATTGGATTTTTTTTTTTGATAGTTTCGCTGAACTATTTTAGATTCTGCCTTCTTTATTAATAACTGCGAAGAGTAAAGGATATGAAAATCTGCTTATTGAATCAATATTAACATTCTTTATACATAAGCTTGTGTCTTTGTTTTACATATTTTTATATAGGTATTACATTCAATTATTTCTTACCTTAGAATTTTTGTTAGCGCTTATTACTACGTTTCCACATATTTTAAGGTTTTAAGGCCATTATACTCTTTCCAATAATAATTTATTATCAAAACCTGGAACTTCCCTTCATACTTTTACGCCCAAACATATATTTGACGTATTTCCAAGTACTTCCACCAGTAAAGATTTAAAAGTCTTCTCCAAAACCTAGCAGTTCATTTGTATATGTCTGTTTGTATTTTTAAATGGTACTTCCTTCTGTCTGCACATACCTTCACATAGTACTTGTGAGGTACATGTCCTACCTTTTTGTACATATGTTTTAACTTGTCGTTGGCTATTCAACGAAATACGAAAGTTTAAAACCATTGAGTAAAGTATTTCCAAATTCATCGTGTAGTTGCAGCTGAAACAGTTCTCATTAACTGAGATGCTTCAGAACATATGCAAACATATGTTACATAAAAAGATAAATAATTCCAGAAGCTTACTTCCCGCATATGGTGTATACTCTAGTTTTTTACAAATAGGTTTTGTGTACCTTGTAATAAGGTCGTTTCAGTTTCTTTACATTAAGAATACCAAGTGGGCCGAAAACTAATTAATTTACTTTCCCAAGGTTCCCTACTAGTACTTCAAACGACTTGCAGTAGTGCTTATCTCGATTTGAATTGGAATATTTTTAATCCGTGTTGAGGACACCTTCAATGACCCATAACAAGTTAACCTATTGTAACATTTCAGAGAAGAATGTCTGGGTTCAAAGAAATGAGTCTCAAGCGCTTGAATAAATTAAAATCGATTATTATTATAATCTTCATGAATAATTAGTATCTGGTGATATTTAATTTGATGACTTAATTTTGGGATGATCTAATTTACCCAGACGTAGATTCTAGTTAGTTCTGCACGTATCCAAACCAAAGCGCGAACTACTTGATTAATTTTCAACTTGGTTTGATGGCTGAAGTTGTATATGCAGACGCTAAAATTTAATGATTCTCCACTGAAATTGAAAATAGCTGAAATTATCTGCTAGTTTATATTTCTGAAATTCTGATCCTAAAATTAGATTGGATCCACGATTGTTTAATTACTGGAATACAAATATTAAAATGTAAATAATTTAGTTTGCATTCCTTATTCTTTCGTCGATATGACTCTAAAATACGCGCGCCAAATAGCATCTTAAAGTTATTAGGATTAATTTTATTTCTGAATATTATATTTCCTATATTTAAGACAATTGGTTTTGAGTGGGGTATAATGGATTTCATGTCAAAATTTCCAATTAGTGTAATAACTTGCATAATTTGGCAGTACGCTTATAATATAATAAAATTAAATAAAACTGCATAACAATTATACAGGATGAGTATCAAGTAACGCAATTGTGTTTAATTTCGTAAATATTGATTCTATGCAATAATGGCTATTATAAAATTTTTTTAAATTTCAGCGCACGCTTTGTCGATCTTTAATTTTTATACGTTTCATTATTCGGTTGCCGTGACAACTAGGAAATATTTAAAAATTAAAGGATTTTCTCGAGGACTTCAATCAAAAGTTTTGTTATGTTCTAATTTTATATAAAAAAAACGTTGTATACATAAAATAAAAATTTAAATTCTGCACAACAATTTTAAATGATAAATGAGATACATATAAGAAAGGTTACTTGGTTATTAAACATAACCTTACAGTTATTAAAAATTGTGATTTTTATTTAAAAAATCAAAAATTGATTTATTAGATTTAAATCAGATTTTATCGATAGCCAAATTTTAGTAGTTTAAGAATAATTTTAGTACTTCTGTTGACTGGCACAAACTAATAATTACGTATTATCTGCAGGGTTTTTTGATTAAACAGTTTTATAATAAGTGTAACGTAATGTTTGACATACACATGTTATATATCTTATTTTTTATTTTGAATTATTGATTTTAAGAATTATTATAGAGTCGCATCTAAGCAATTTTTTGATCTTTCCCAACCCCACTTAGCCTGGTTCAGCGCATAACAGCTATACAACGGGCTTCTTCCTTAGCACAACCCCAAGTGCACTTTGCTGCGCATGGGAGCATAAATAGTAGCATTCCGCCATGTACACTATAAAAGAGTATAACTATTGGACAGTCATTAAAAGCGTATCGTTAATTTTTTTGTGTTATGTACATGTTGGAAGGCTACTGTTTATGAACCCTAGAATTTTTCTAGAGATAATGAAGCACTATAGGCGCAGCAAAATGCACGAGGTGCGTAGGTGCGCACCAATAACAAAGTTATATTAGTTAGGATTGCCATAGGTGTATAAGGAATGGTAATATTCACACATATTTTTTATTTTATGTATAGATTAGTGTAGAAAAAAAAGTTACTTTATAATGTATGCAGTTCAAATAATGTATATAATTGTTCAACACTTTTATGTAATTCTATTCTTTTTTTATGATAACTGACAAATTATGCACATTTTTGTATTAATTGGAAATTTTTTATAAAAACGACACCGTTTTGAAAAAACCAATCGATTTAAATCAACGATTTTTCATAAAAATCGTTTGGTTTAAATCATGATTTAAATCACGATTTAAATTAACTAAATTTAAATCTTTGCACATTGATCAAAATATTTAAACAAAAACACAAGTTCTGCAGACAATATGGTATTAGTTTGTGCCTAGGGGTAAACCGCGCTTAAAATTTTCTACACCTACTTTCATTAACACAGATACTTCCACATATTTCTACTTGTATTTCAGCGTACTTTCATGTTCTTCGACTTACTTCCACGTACTTCCATTTCCACTTACTTTTACATACTTTTACTTACTTCAACGTACTTCACCCGTACTTCAACCGTACTTCCACATATTTCCACTAACTTCCATATACTTCCACTAACTTCTATATACTTTCACTTACTTCCACCGTACTTCTACTTACTTCCACGTATCTCCACGTACTTCCACCTTACTTCCACCTTACTTTCACCTTACTTCCACGTTACTTCCACCTTACTTCCACATACTTCCACGTACCTCCAATACTACTTACTTCTACTTACTTTTCACCTACTTCCACCGTACTTCCACACCACTTGTACACCTTCTTCCACTCCTCGATTTGTGCAAATTACAAGGGTAATTAATTTTTTTAAATAAATTGGTTTCAAAAATATTTCTTTAGAAAAATAATCCGATTCAAATCAAATAAATCGATATTTTTAATCACGATTTTATTGCACCCTAATTAAGTTATAGCCGTTTTTAACGGTGGGAAAATGTCTAGTTAATCAAGTAAAATCCAAGAGATGTTTTAGTAAATTTGTTTATAACTAAAAAAAATAATTACCAAAGTGTCAGAACTTATAATTGATAGAGGCAAAGGGTAAGTAAGTGGTGGCGTATGAGGATGATGTGTAAAGTGGTGTTTACCTCACTATGAATAAATAAACAGAGAAGGTAGAAAAGCTTACATGAATCACTTAATTGTTTCGTCTCAGGAAATTTTGTACGTTGGAACACTAGACCCTAGGAACACTTATTTGTGTTAATTTTTCATCACCTTGAAAATAATCTGCCCACAACTTCGTTTCCCAAAATTAAAAATAATTTATGCGGAAAATGAGTCCATAGCATGCAAAACTTGTAATTGCAAAACTGAACCACCCCTTAATTATTTCAAGTTTACTCTGCTTCGACGTACATGATTATAAAATAATACTGATGCACAATTTAATTCATTTCCCTAACTCTTTACATTTATTCCAGAATTTATATAAATTTTCTCGTTGTTATGTTTGTAAACATCCTCATCTCGAGTTTCCCGAAAACTTAAATTGAACCCAATTTAAGTGTAAACGTAGTTCATTAGCTCAAAAAGTTCAATTTATACAGCTATAATGAGCAGAACTTGGGTTAATTGAAGTTATTTTATTACTCTGGGAGTCAACTCGAGTTATCACACGCGGCAGTTTAGCCTCAAATAATTTGCCCATGAAGTACGTGTTCTGTTTCCCAATCATTTGGTTGCCTTCCCAAAAATTTCCTTTTAGATCTTCGTTACTCATAGGTTAATTAAGATTCCGTGCTTTTTTGCACTTAACTACTTAACTTATCTAAATTTAGTTCTAAACATTTGCAATTTATTCGCGGAACAGCCCACGGTTTAAACTTTTTAATTCCGCCCCCACATCAGTCGCATAAATATGAGTATTTCAGGGAGGAAATGAAGGAGGGACACTGTTTTTTGAAGGGCAAATCGTAATCCCTTTTCGCGTCGCTTATATTCAAAACAGTATGGCACAACCGATTCTTTGGAATAAATCTACATGCTAAATTACATAAATGCGTTTGTTTAACTCTCAGTTTTGCATCTCATTAATTAAATCTGTCACTGGCGGTTTACTGTTGTTGTTATTATGCAACGAATACTCCTGTCCTCGACTTCAAGCAGCTTGTTTACATCTGTGCAAACAGTTGCACAAGAACGAAGAGGTTTCGCAGATACTTGCTTGAATGGCATGAATAATTTGCTAATATTTTGTGGTTTGTTTTCGAGATGCGGTAAAATTCCGTTCCAGTTGAGTAGGTAATAGTAAGGAATAAAAAATTTCATTATTGTAGGTAAATATCAGAGATATTATATCAAGTACATTGACTTCACATATATTAAATGACTGCACTTCGAAGGACTTCCGATTACACATCTTCAATACAAAATCTATGATGGGCTTCATTAAATTTTCAAATTTGCTTAACTTTATATGATTAGTTTTCTATTCAAAATTAAGAACAAAATCTAAAATTTTTAATTTTTTTTTCAGATGAACCCCGAGTGCGTTCAGGAGTTTGGGAAGAAGCAGTATGTGAACGAAGAGTTGCACCTCCGCTCGTGCACTCCAGAACCCTTCAGCATTCTGTTTCACAAAGAAGTTCTGAAGACAGCTGGTGCTCAGGATCTGACGCAGAACTGTCTTCCGAGGAGGAAAGCGACCGAAGTGCTGCCTCGAGCACTAGGTCAGTACCTTAATTAATTGTTTAATTGCTACATAATTGAGAGTTTGCCTTGATACGGCGCAATAAGTCGATAAAGGCGTGGGTGTTAAATTCTAGAATATTTCGTTTTATTGAAAATCAGAAAATTGTTGTTTTAAATGTACTAATCTAAATTACACAGTACATTCTTTATATCGTGAAGAACTACACGTTGGACGCCAAAAGTCCATTTCAAGTTTATTGCCGAGTAATTTTGTTTAAATATTGCTAAATGCACTCATATTGTAACAGCCAATGGCAGCCATTTATTTTCAGGATCTTGGCCAATAATTAGACCCTGACTGGCCGCGATAAGCCTTTTTTAGGAAGCTCCGGCGTTATCGGTGGTGTATAACCATAGCAACACGTCAACAAAAATTTTTATTTTTGCATTTAGTAATTTAATAACGCGTTTGTACAATAATACATAACAACTAATTATACTAAACGAGTATATTATGCAACGAATCTATAATGTACACTATTTTTTCTGCAACCAGTTAATTTAAAAAAATATTCATTAAAAAAATTTATTTTGGAATTTTTAATAAACTTTTTCACGCTACCGGCAATGTAAGTAGGCCTTACATCCATAGCTACAGGGATCGTAAGTGGCTGATAACATTCGTGTACTAGTTACCCTTGACGACGGAACTTAATAGTGTCACTTACGTTCCTAGGAAAATAATGTTGATTTTAACTGTTCGTTGATATGGTAACAAGCACAGACAACTTAGAATAATGGGGCTTTTAAAAAATAATTCCGATGACAGCTGTCAAAACGAACTTTTAAAAATATGATTAAATTTCTACCTGTAGGCCTACTTACATTGCCGGTAGCGTAAAAAATTTAATAAGTAACACGGAATGTATCGACTAATAACATCCTCGGCAGGCGACAAGCTTCGGCTCCGCCTCAGCTCGTATTCGCCTACCTCGGATGTTATTACGTCCTTACATTCCTTGATACTTAAATAACTATTTATGCAAATACTAAAACTCTTAACTGTTTTGCGATGTTATCTGAGAAATGTCAACAACTGTTGTAACCATGTTCTCCAAAAACAATGCTTTGCTGCTATTGGTCAGTTTGGGTAATTTCATAATGAAAATCTGTATCGAAATGGGTATCATTTTAGTGTAGGCAGCGCACACTTAATAAGTAAATTGAAACATGGGAGTAGTAAAAATTATTTATTTTTTTTGTTCGTGGAATATTCTAAAAAATTACCACTAGGGAATTAAAAATTATCTATAATTCTATCTTTCATCACGGTAATATCACTCGTCCGTCCTTCGGACTCGTGATATTGCCTAGCAGCAACACAATTTCGTTGTCAATGAAGCGGCAGAATTAACGATAATTTTAATTCACATCTGGTATTGCTATTGAATATATTGCCGAGTTTTATCAAGTACTGCAGTGTATTGCAGAGCATTGCAATGCACAGTGCCAAATATTGCTTAGTATTGCTGACAGTGGGAGGAAACCCGTCGAACATTGCCATGAAATACTTTATTTGGTTTCTATAACTGCAATAAATTAAAAATGCGAATCTCGTAAATAGTGTGTATAAATGATGCAATGCAAACGTCATTGGGCACTAACGTGTTAAGAATTCATACACGCGATTTGAGTAATTACAACGTGACTTGCGTACAGAATTTTGGTAGGTTTTTGTGCATGTGTTATTAATTATCTCGAGTGAATCTTTGCAAATCGTTCGCTTGGAACAGATCCAAAGGGGTCCTCCCCAAGATTTATTTATCCTAGGTATCCCAGATCTCGTACATGTGTTTGAGATGTTCAAAGTAAAAATACACGGCTAATTCTCTTTCGGAAAATGAATAAGTGCGCATCGCAACTACTAATGTAGACTGCGAAAAGCAATTACTTTGGACTCTAATATTATGCATGACCTTCGAGGAGGCCGTGAGGAAAATCGCAATTTGTATGATGACAAAAAGCGTTATAAAAAATAATGGAAAGACGACTTGTCTACGTCTCGATCTGAATCTGTTAGTAAGCAATTACGACTTCAATTAGTAGAATTTATTCCGTGGAAGTGTTTACTTGTTTGTTCATGTTTCTTTTTGCTTCAATTTCATAGTTATATTGGCAAAAGTCACGGTTGTGAGTGTACTACAACTTTGGACTATGATATTTGAAAACGTGAACCCTAATTAGCAAGTATTAATAAATGGATAAGTGGTAATTAACTTATTAAAGTAAACACATTAATAGAGTGCATATATTACTAAAAATAACAATTTTCGATCATTATAAGTTTTTTGAGATCTATTCTGGTTTGATTAAAATCAAAGTCTAAGCGCTCAACATAATTCTTTGAAATTTTAACTTTTTGGTCAGTTTCATTATTCTTCTTTTATTATTAAACCTTGTTCTTTGCTATTATCATTTTTCTCCTTCTCTTCCCCATTCTCCTCGCTCCTTTGTTTTTATTATACTTGTCTTTTTCTCTTTTATTTTTGCCATTATTTTCATCCTCCTTCTTTTTCTGCTTTCCTATTCTTTTTCGGGCCATAATGTTCGTTACACCGTCAACTTATATTTCTCATAATAGTCTGCATTTTATCTTCATAACTTTTAATATATCTACCTTTTTCACCATTATAACTAATACAGCTTTAGTGAAAACAACGTTCAAAGTTCTATCTTTAATTTATTTCTAGTTGGTTTTGACATCAATAAGCCTCTTCATTTTCTATTTTTTCTCTTCATTTTTTTTGTTTCTTCATTATTCACTGTGTTTTCTTATTCTCAACTGTACTATATCTTTTCCCCCACTCTTTCACTTCTCTATTTTTAATTTATTATACTTTTTCCCTATTTTTCGAATGTGTATCATCATCTTTATTATTTTCATTTTCCATTAGCTTTTGTCAAAGTTCTTCTACTGAGTATTAGAATTCAGTTTTTAACTTCAACTCTGCTCTGAACTCTATATTTTTACAGGGGAAATGGTCAACTGCGGAACACATTAAACAAAGCACGTACTCTCTGTGATAAATGGCGGAGCAGCGGAGGAATAGGAAGTAGTCACAGGCTGTCACTAGATGGAGCCCTTCCGGGGGATACTTCCCCGCAAAATTCGGCCAACCAAGGCAGATTATCAAGATGGTTTTCTATTCGAAGGGGCTCAGCTCATCAATATGACATTGAGAACTCCGACTTACCAAAGCAACCATCCAATTCTAATAAAATGCCACTATTGCCAGAGGTATAAGAAAATTCCACTTTGTAAAATGTTTCCAACTTCTGGACTTATAAGTAAAGGGAGGCATATCATGAAATTCAAAAGGGAGGAGTTTTTTATGGGGATTTATTAGAAAGTAGTTGAGAAACCGCAAGCGGGATCAATATATAATTCAAAGAAAACTGTTAAAATAGGATTTGTGAAAGGGGTTACCATACAGTTCATTCACCATTTTTTTAAATTCAGGTGGAAGAAGAAACCTTTCCAAATTGTTCGTTTCAGCAGAGGCGGCAGCTACCACCAACCTTACCTCCACCACCTTCAAATTTAACGCAACAGCAGCTGAAACGGAGAATGATTGTTGCTGCTATTGTTCATAGTGAAAATTCTTATGTTGCAACCCTTCAGCGACTTGTAAATGTATGTATTTTAAATGTCTTGTATTGTATTATATACCTACCTCTTATTTTTCGTTGTAATCAGACCTGTTGCACAGTTTATTAATTTTGATATCAAATAACTATTTTCACGTGTCTTGTCCTGTTTTTTCATGAAAATTATAATAATTAATAATTTTACAAATATTATGTTGATTTTTCCTTTCTGTAAATTGTGATAAATGCAAAGGGAAGAAAGAAAAATAAATAAAACTATGCATGGTGGCACTCTATATCTTTTTTTTCACGTTTTTAGATTCAGTAATTATTTCTCTTTCTTATTCTTGTACAAAGTTTTGTCATGGGATTGCGTAACAAAATTTTTAAACAAAATGCCTTTGTAGTTCAAAAGTTTTGTAGTTGCCTTAGCAACGAAACTTGTAAAAGACATCGACAAAGTATGTACTGAAATTTAACAAAACTTTTATTGAGGCAAATTTTTCACAGTCAATATTTACGAAGACATTGTGCGTTATCTTTTACCCACCATGTATAATTTTTTTTGTATAAATATTACCAAACTGTTCGTCAAATGCTTGGCATTCATATCTTAAAATTGACCTTTCCAACGTTTACTTCTATGTAACTGTACAGTTTTACATGAAAATTAGTTTAATGTTCTGGTGACAAATTTAGGTTTGGAAATATTCGGGAATTTTCAATAATAAGTTCCCTCCCTAAAAAAGACCCGGTTTGGGAATTTCTCGTTATCAGAATTTTCCCAACCGCCTATCAATACCAACAATTAATAATTGTTTTAAATAGGATTATAAGAAACCACTAGAAGAAAGCAGTCCTCCAATTTTAAGTGGATCAAAAATCAACACACTATTTCACCGACTTCCGGAAATTCTTCAGTGCCATACCTTGTTTCGCATAGCTCTAGCTGAAAGTGTTCGGAATTGGGATAGAGATGAAAAAATAGGAGATGTTTTTGTTGCCTCATTTTCAAAAGCTATAGTTCTTGACATTTATTCAGGCTTCATTAATAATTTTTCCATGGCCATGGATTTGGCTAAAATGGAAGCTAAGAGAAAGTCAGCTTTAGCAGATTTCTTAAAGGTAAGTAATCCATTTGGGTCTTTATAGCAACAAGATATTTATTGTTTTGATTTTAGGTGAAACAAATTAGTTCACATGATCGATTATCATTTTTTGGTTTAATGGTGAAACCGGTGCAAAGATTTCCCCAATTTATTTTGTTTCTTCAGGTGAGTCTTCTAAAAAAGAGATATTACAAATCTTTTACATAATTTCACATATATAGTGTATTCAAAATGTATTAACAATATGTGGTTTTTCCTTCAGGACTTATTAAAACACACACCACAAGGTCATCATGACCGAATGTCTCTCCAATTGGCTCTCACTCAACTAGAATCATTAGCAGAAATGTTAAATGAGAGGAAAAGAGAAGCTGAACAATTCCAAGCATTTAAAGAAATGTTGCGACACATCAGTGGTAAATTTTCTGCTCGGCCATTATCTGATGGCAACCGATACCTTCTTCGAGAAGATAATGTTACTCAATTGGTACTTAAAGTTATTTCAATTATTACGACCTCAATTTTAACCATTTTTTATTACAGGAATTCAATCAATGTGGCATGATAACAAAGACCAAAAGCCGTCGGCTTCTCTTACTTAATGATCTGGTAGTCTGTGTATCCGTTGCTCCCAAAGCCTCTGACGACTTTGGTGCTAGTGAAAGACTGAGTCTAAAATGGACATATCCTGTTTCTGATATAGAAATTCAAGATACAAGTGCATCACCTACACTGAGCAGGATATTAACTGCTGGTATGAACCGTGGTGGTAGTTTAAAATCCAACAACTCCTTTGACGGGTCTCAAACTCAAGGTGCTGAAAATCTTTGTTCAGAAATGAACAATTTAATGCATGATTATGAGGTGATGAGTAGGATCTCGGATCTGGTTGGTACACTAAAATGTTCTTATAAGGATATGACTGTGGAAAACACCAGACGCATCTTACATCAAATTCAATGTTCTATTCAGAGGAAGGATGAAGAAATGGCATGGGTAGACTCGTGCTGTCTGCAACTTGTTGCCAAGTCAAAGGGAAAAGAGGAAGTGTTTACATTTCAAACTGACAATCCGACTGTTAAGAAAGAATGGATAACAGAACTGAGACTAGCACAGCTTGCTTTGGATCCTAATAATTCACCTGCTTGGGAAGTTCCTGAGCAAGAGCAAAGGCCTTCTACCAAAATGCCTTTGTTTGTGAGGTCACAGCGTGTGTTTAAATCACAGCATCAAACAGAAGTAAGTTTTGATAAGAGGATTAAAATATTTTGCAAGGAAATTTTAATTATATTTATTTCTAACACAAAATCTTATACTTTCAGGTTCGTTGTGGTTGCTTTTACACTGTAACCTCACTAAAACCAACCCGTAGACGTGGTCGAACTCAGAGCTATCTTTGGGTGTGCACATCTGATGGTGCAAGTAGTCACATAACAATTCTAGCTCAACATCAACAACATGCCGAGTCCTTAAAAGATATTGCCTCATTCTCACTTGTGGAAACTCAAGTAACATCGATGGAATTTGTAAAGGGAATCACGCCGCCATGCCCCAGCTTGGCTTCAGATATTATTTGGATGGGAACCGACAGTCGAAGATTGTTATTGTATGCAGCAGATGAACCCGAGAAGCAGGAAGAAGTAGGAAGTGCGGTTGTTCCAGACGTTGTTACCCAAATTAAATATCATTGTGACAGTGTTTTTGTTGCCCTTGGTAATGGGTCGCTTTTGATTTTCAAAAGAAACATTGTAGATGGTAGTTGGTTGTTAAAGGATCCCCATATGCTCACTTTAGGGAATGAGGCAGTCTCAAGTTTGCTACCTATTAATTTGAGCGTATATGCAGCTTGTGGTAAAAAAGTTTGGGTTTTAAGTGGAGTAACGGGAGAAATACAAAAGAGCTTCAGTATTCAGCATGAACATGTTGGAAATGTAAATTTAATGGCCCATAGTGGAATAGGACTTTGGATTTCCTTGAAAAACTCTAGTACTATTTGTTTGTATCACACAGAAACCTTTAAGCATTTACAAGATATAAATATAGCTTCAAATGTAATGAGAGTTACATCCGGTTCATCAAGTAATTGCTGTTTGAACAACACTCGTTCTCAGGTTAATGTGACTGCTTTATTGGCATGTAAAGGACTCTTATGGGTTGGTACAAATGTTGGCATAAGTTTAACCATTCCATTGCCTCGACTTGAAGGAGTGCCAATTATAAGTGGACGGGTTAATATCTCTTATCATGCTCATTTCGGTCCAATCTCATTTTTATTAGCCTTGCAACCAAAGAATTACAGCACAAGCTTTTCAAAACATCCATCTAAAGAACCTAAGGACGAAATCGTCACTAAAATTGATTCAGAACCTCCTCTAGAAACGAGCACCAGTGAAGTCAAAATAGATCAACATCCTAAAATGGAGAAACAGCTCTCAGATTCTTCCATGTCTGCCATGACAGCAAAACTGAAACATCAGTTAACCAGCAGTCCTGTGATTTTAAGGCGCAAGCGATCAAAGGAGGGTGATATGTCTCGCTTATCCAAAACATTACCACGTGGGTTAGGAAATGGAGGATCAGTTTTCTCAACGAGTTCATCGTCTTCACATGGATCAGGTGATACTTGCGACGTGTACGGATTGTACGGTGAGCTGATGTATATAAAGGACTACGAAGGTGATGAAAACATTTTAACTGATGCTGTCTATGAGTCTTTAAGACGTAGTGATCCTGAGTTGGCTGCAATTCCAGGAAAAGTCAGCACTTTAGATAGAAGGTTAAAAATGAAAGTTAGCCGACCAAGATCTCTTGATCTCTCAAATTGGTCAGTAGACTCTAGATCTTCTAGTTTATACACTTCTTCAGGAAGTGAGGAAAGTATGGCAGTGAGGAATAATGTAGGACGTAGTGTATCGCGCAACAATTCTAATGCAAGTAGACAGTTGAATGATGTGTGTGAAAATAGTGTTAGTGGTACTGAAAAAGATACACATCCACAAAATGTTAATTACAACAAACAATCCAGCACAAAAACTTTACAAAAGATTGTGAATAATGAAAATAGTGCAAGAAGGACTGTTATCACTTTGATGGGGGGCCGAGGTTATGTTAATTGGCGACAACCATGCTGTCCCTCAGATAAGTCTAAGAATTCATTTTCAATACGCGAACCCAATAGTAATGACGCTCATGTGGTGATATGGGAGCTAAAGTTGTGATCTGTTATCAAAATTGATTAATATGAGGCCTAATCTTATGTACGTGTTTATTTTTAGAGACTCCTATTACAGGGTGCATTATTAAAACTTTTCATTATTTTTTATAAAGTTCAAAATATGTTAAGCATTCAAAAGACCACAAATTAGAGGCTCATCAAGAAGTATACATGATATCACTACAGTTGCATGTCTAGTTTCAAGTAATCCACCCTGTGTGCTGTTTTTATCTTTGCACAAGTCAGAAATAAATTGTTTTATTTTTATTAGAATAATTGAGAATGAATGCTAATTATCATATTTTAATTCAAGGCACCCTTAAAATTAGACGTTAAAAACTGTTTAGGCTGTTTGTAATTTATTTAGTAATTGTTAAAGTAAGTGTACCTATTTATTTATCATAAAAATAAAAATTTATTTTTGCCAAAAAAAAAATGTTACGGTCTAATATTAGTAAGTACTTTTTACATTTTTTATTGGTACGCCCCATTGCATTTTTCAGTAAGGGTATGTTCGAGTTAAAATGTGTAAAAGATTTATCACTGTTTACTGTGTTAAAAACATCAGACTGTGTACTGAAAATGTATAGAAAAATAAATGTATTTCCAATTTCCCAAAGTTTACTTTCTTATACTGAACCTTTTAGATATCATTAAACTGCTGTTGTGTATAATTGCAAGTTTTGGCAAAATCTGTATTTTATCTTTTTACTTCCCTATACTTTCAGTATAGGGAAGTATTGATTTAAATTAGAAAAATGGTTATCACCCATGAGAGGAAATTTTAATAATAGGAAAAATTAAAGGTCCTTTCTCTCAGCAAAATGTTTAATTAACGGGAACCGGTTTTCGGGCACTTAAATCTTGCCCATCATCAGCCTTACGAAATTAAATCTAAAATTACAACAGTCAATATTTAAAAAAAAAAAAAAAAAAAAAAAAAAAAAAAAAAAAAAAAAAAAAAAAAAAAAAAACATTGATGTTGTTGACATTATTTGTAATTGTTAGTTTTAGATCTTATGTTTTACAATTTTGGTATTATCCCGTTCTCCTTTTGCTTGTAATCCCGGTATATTGTACTTATACACTTAAAAATTTTTTAAGCTAAAACTGTGTGAGGTTATGTTTTCCTCGTAATGTTAATTTGTAAGATTGTACTTTTGGTTTCGATTGTTAGATTTTCTCTTGTTCATTTACGCCGATTGAGGCATGCTAAATTTTACTTATACACTTCAAGAGTAGTGCAGTAAGTCACCTTTAGATTGTTAAATTTTTTAAATATTGACTGTTGTAATTTTAGATTTAATTTCGTAAGGCTGATGATGGGCAAGATTTAAGTGCCCGAAAACCGGTTCCCGTTAATTAAACATTTTGCTGAGAGAAAGGACCTTTAATTTTTCCTATTATTAAGTATTGATTTCATGCAAATTTTCAAAATCGAGATTTTGACGGAAATACATGTTTTGGGCTTCCAGGATCCTAAAAAAATGGTTTTAAAAAAATGTCTGTCTGTGGGTGGGTCTGTGTGTGTGTGGGTGGGTAACGCTCATATCTCCGGAACGGCTGGACCGATTTCGATGTGCTTTGGAATGAGGAGGTATATCAAAAATTCATCGATAAAATAAGCTTTTAAAAAGAATCCGAAACCGGAAGCGGAAGTTAGACATGTTTTTTTGGTAGCATTTTTTTCAGAAACGGAATTTTGGAAATTGGAATAGTGGAAATTATAGAAAGCCTTAGAACAAATCAAACGTTTTTTTACCGAACTCTCTAGCTTCAACATGGCGGCCGCTACGAATTTTTGAAAATTTCGACTAACGCCCATTTACTCAAAAACCAGTTGTTTGATTGGGATCAACTACAACTTGTTTGGTAGCCCCTTAAGGGTACTATACCATGAAATATCATTAATTTTGAAAATCGAAAAACGATCTCAATGGCACCGCTCCAAAATTTTTGAAATTTTCAAAAAAAAATCTCAAAAACTGCCCACACGTTTTTGTTTAAACTTTTTAAGCTGATAGAGATAGGCATCTGCTACAATTTTGTTTTTTGCTCATTGCTATAATTTCACTGTGACGCACTCTGTGAATTTTTGAAAATTGAAAATTGGTACCCTTTTATTTATTTAACGGGGGGCAATAAAATATTTCTGTTAAAGCAATATAGCTCATCATTAATAGCAAAATCCGAATATCATAATATTTTTTTGATAATTTCATATTTAGGGGGGCTACTGTTCCCCCTCCCCCCCCCAAAAATTTCGCTACAAACTTAAAAAATTGATTTCTTCTTTTGTTTGCTCTAGGAGAATCTTTTTACAAAAAATCAAAAAATCGAATTTTTTGCGCCTTAATAATCTTTTTGTCCTTAGAAGAATTTCACATACTTTCTACAGCAGTTGTATTCTTGTGCTAGTCGTTTAATGTTCAGTGTAGGCTAACTTTTTTATTTTAATAGATAGACTCGCAAACCCAAGAGCAAAGTTGTAGGGAAAATTTTTCTCGATTGTATTTAAGAAAAAAACTTGAGTTTCCAATTTTAATATGGCGGCCACGGTAAAAAATAACTTTTTTTAAAATGGAAACGTGGCATTTTGGCTTTAAAATCAGAAAGGTTTGGAAATTCTAAATACAAATTAATAAGAGTAATTTCTTGCTAAAAATAATACTTCTCGAGTTATTAATATATTTTCAAATATCAATTTCCGCGCTTCCGTTGATTCAGTCCGAATATTTTACCCAACCTTATGCTTGCAGAGCGCACCGGTCGGTCTTTCTTCAACCGCTTCAAGATGTTACAACTTATAAGAACTATTTACTTTAACTAGTCGTGTCTAGACAGGTGTATATCGAAAGTGTTGGAAAATATAAATCAATGTATTTCAATGTATAGGAAAGTCCAGGCGAAGTGTTTCGCTCATTTTTTTAAATGGAAACGTAGCATTTTGGCTTTAAAATCAGAAAGGTTTTGAAATTCTAAATACAAATTAATAAGAATAATTTCTTGCTAAAAATAATACTTCTCGAGTTATTAATATATTTTCAAATAACAATTTCGGCGCTTCCGTTGATTCAGTCCGAATATTTTACCCAACCTTGCAGCGCAGCGGGCGGTCTTTCTTCAACCGCTTCAAGATGTTACAACTTATAAGAACTATTTACTTTAACTAGTCCTGTCTAGACAGGTGTATATCGAAAGTGTTGGAAAATATAAAACAATGTATTTCAATGTAAGGAAAGTCCAAGTGTTTCGCTTATTTTTTTTACTATTTTTAGTAAAACTCATACCTACTTTCTTGTACAGGAGATACTTTGTATAGGGTCGCTCAAAATATCCAGTGTCAAACGTGCTGATATACTGACCACGTCTTACATTAAATATTTGTTATTTTGTACTTCTGCATCTAACTTCAGCTCATTATGCGAGCGGATTCAAAGTTATGAAATAAAATCGTAACATAATTGAATTGACATAATATGTAAAATTAAAAATATTTTTTGTGAATATGTTGTCAAGATGAAAAGTCTTCTTAATATCTTTAATTAATGAAGTCTTATTCCACAATTCCACCCACGTTACTACTCAATGTTTCCGTTATTTTTTCTTTATTTGAATTATAATTATTGATAATTATTAAATTGAATCGACGTAGATACTAGGACAAATCAATTAATATTTATTTTCTACCAAGATTTGTCACAAGGTCGCTGGTTACCTACCTCTCGTTATTTTATCGTCATACGTGATCATTATTGTTTACTATCAACTTAAACCTGTTTAAACTTTACAAATTATAAAAGCATTAGGTAAATTATATTTTTATTGCAATATTTATTTTATTTGCGTCTGAAAACTGATGCAAATGCCAACAGTGTTACTCCTTTCATATAATTATAATAATCTACCTACTACTTCTAATAAGTACGTACTTGTAAATAAAAATCTTATTATAAACAATTTTTTCTAATTTTTTAACAACTGATTATACTGTATAAAAATTTATTTATTACTATTATTGCACATTTAGTGATTATTATCATAAAACCTATGTTTTATAGGTTGTTAACGAACACCTAAACATTTTATTCACAAATCCGATTCAATATGAGAGTCAAAAAAGTCGTTCAGGAGTAGAAGAACTTTAACAGGAAGTAATCTGAAAATTCAATCAGTGGTCAACTTGCAGTATATTGGCTATATTTGAGCAGTGGCGCGTAGTCATGAGTTAGAACTAAAGGAATTAACTCAATTAAATAGAATATGTACAACCAAGGATTTGAGCCTGCTCATCGAGAACATTTTTCCAGTAAAATACGCGTTTTTAGCTCTTTTCACAAAAATAACGTGGTGCTCATATGCATACTTGGCTATAGTTTTGTAAAAGAAATTTCATTTCTACTAGCCACAACATTTGTATACTTATGCTTACCTCGCATAATACGTTAGGCTTAACCAGTGTCTAGGAACAGTAGTTTCGGCTACATCACGTCTTTGTGCACTCATGATATATTTGGCTACTGAACGAGTGTTTAGTAAACCCAACAACTTTGGGAAACGAATTTTGGGCTTTTTGCATAAACCAGTATTTACAGCATAAGGGCAAATAACCGTCAACTTTATTTTGCATTTGGGATCAGCATGTAAGTCTTGGTGAAGTGCTTCCATCATTCCACGAACAGCATACTTCGATGCACAATAAGGAACGAGATTTCTTAAACCCATCAATCCAGCTACGGAAGATATAGCAACAATATGACCACAATTGTTTTTTAGCATGGTTGGTAGAAAGGCTTTTAAAGTCTAAAAATAAGTATAAGTTATGAGGGTAGCTAACTTAGTTTATGAAAGTGCGAACCCAATAGTGAGCCATGACATTAATGTTCATTATTCTTTCGATTTCATCAACCGTATGATCCATAAATGAATGACATGGCATTATTCCTGCATTATTGATTAATATAGTTACATCACCTACTTCTTTTAGAACTTTTTTTGCGGTTTCCATAACATGTTCTCGATTTGCTACATTACATCTGTAACCAGATTTGTTTAGTTTTAAAAGCCCATCAAACAAGTTCCACGTGTTGTTATAAGAAGTATAACTTATATATCCTAATTTATTCCTTGATTAAAGTAATGTTGTAAACGAAACATTTCGACTCTAGAGTTTCAGAATTAGGAAATACTGTTTGTGGTGATGGCTCAAGGCTGATACGTTTTTAGAAATAGATTCTTCGAAATTTTCGTTAGTTATGAGTGAAGATTGTTTGATAGTACTTACTCATAAGCATATGCTTTTGGATAACCTAATGTAGCAATCTCTCTCACTGTTTCTAAATTACCCTTTTTGTTGATATCCCAACACACCACAGTTGCACCTTGAGAAGCATATTGTAAAGCTAATTCTTTTCCAATTCCATGCCCAGCTCCTGTTATCTAAAACAATTTTTGTAAAGTCAGGCCTTATGTTTTTGAAGTATTAAGGAAAGCATTTATGTACAGTTTTGGCCTTTTAAAACGATTCAACAGCGAAACTTCAATATGTGATAGTTACTCAGAATTTTGGAGAATTGTCAAAAATGTAATCAATAGCTATCATCAACACATAAAAAATAAAAGCAAATGTTTAAAATGCGTATTTATCACAGTGACTGTGCTTTGAAAACGTCTAGGGCTGTACTATTACAATTTTAGAAAGTAATTTAATACTTTACCACAGCAATTTGATTTTTGATTGATTTTTCAGGTACTGGAACAAACAGTCTGAAAATAGCTTCTCCAATAAACCACCAAAACTTTATAGAGAGGAGTAGAATATCTCCTACCAATTGAAGTATTTCTATAGCTTGTTTTCCTGCATTTTCATTGTTGTTGCTAAAACAACAATAAAATCGAGCATAAGTAAACAATTAATATAAAAATAAGAATATAATATATAGGTTTATAAACATGTTTGTATTGCAAATCAAATTAAGATAAATAGTTGTTTTCGTAAATTTATTTTTTACCCCAATAGGTACAAACATTGTAGAGATTTAGATAACTTTTTTTTTATTTCATACTATTTAGAATAAATTTATTGCAGAATGCTTTGTAGCAATATACAGGGCGATTCAGAATTATTGTGTAAGATTTTATACATGTGTAGAAAATGTCAATTATAACGGAGCCACGAGGCCCTAAATGGAGCCCACTAAAATTAGTTTATAAATGATATATCTGGAACCGTTGCTCCTATTCTTTAAAAAGAAATTTAAATATTGTCGTTTAGATATCTTTAAGGTAATGCCTAAAGAGTGTTACTGGTGATAACTTATAACTTTTTATTGTTAATTTCTTGCAATTTCTAATGCAAGATTTAGATGTAGAATTTAATTTTACACACAAAAATTATAGTTGTCTCTTTGATGTAAGATTCACAGTTTTCAAGAAATATGTTTTGAAGTATTGATCTGAAAATACAATTAAAAGTAGAAATTTCTGTTAAAACAAATAAACGCTAAATGATAGTTGAATGTCATACTTGTCTTTTTCTAAGTTTTAAACTGTTTTTCCATAAACGAAATGCACATCTGCCAGTTTTTCGAATGTAACGCCATCTTTATGTCAAAGAACAGCAATTTTTAAAAGAAAAAACGAAGTATCTGCTACCAGATAAAATTACCCTACATTGATTGTAGCTCGCCCTGCATGTAAGCCTTCCAATAACAACAACAAGTTATAAGGAAAAATCAGGAAGGGCAGTGTTATCACCAGCGCTCTTAAAGCACCATCTTAAATAAACTTTTGAAGAAAATGGGACCAACGCAACGATTCAAAATATATAATCAATAATCGTACTTCAGTAGGACCTATTTGGGGGCCCCTAGCCGCCTTATAAATTGCAAAACAACAAAATAAAGGTTTTTTTTATTTTCAGTGTTCTAGCCATGGGTAAAATTTTAGCTGGGATTTTTCTAAATTCACCAAGCATTAAGAAATTTTTAAGAAGCTTATATGATAGAATACAATTTTAACGTATTAATAAATATTTGAATAAACTTAAAACATTTTTTTATTTCCCTTTTTTTTTAGAATTTTAGTGGATGAGTTGTTGATTGTTATTGTTACAGTTAACTGACTAAGATTCCGCGATTAGTTTTAATATTGGCATAAAAGACAAAGTTTTGTATATACGGTTTCATTAAAAAAATACGTTACGCACATTATACCCGCATAACCAATTTGCTAAATCATAAGAACATTTATTAAACTTTCTTGTAACACTTTTGTTTTTATTCGTTTCACACTGTGATATTAATAAATCTGGGTTTCGAGGTTCTTGGTTTTCAAATGTTATTTTAACATTATAAGTCAAATTATTAACTGCATCAAACTAAATTGACTGTCGCCAGTTTTGTGGCAATTCGAGACAAACTATTCCGCGCGCATAATAAACAAACCCACACGGCAACTTATTTAATGCTCCCATAACTCCATTGAAACGCTGTAAATTCCCATATCTTCCGATGCTGGTGTAGGTCCTTTATTGTTGCGTTTAGCACTTCACTTTTACTACATGCCCCGGCGTATATGTAGAAAATTGGTTAAATAGAAAAAGATTCAGTATACACATGTTTAATGATTTTGTGAAGCTAAAATTATTTTCCAATCAAAAGTTTAAAAAAATGCAGGATGTCCATTTCAAAATTAAACGTTGATACCATTTCCGGTTAAACCGGAAATATCACAAAAGAATGAATTTGATATTCAAAATAATCATAAAAAATACTGAAACTATTCCAGTTAAAACGATTTTCTATCCTTAAAAATAAAACAGTTGGCACCCTGTATAGCTTGCGGAAGCTATACATAATATACCGTGGTATAGTAGTATTATTACTTCCGCTACTTTTATTACAAATACCCTTTTCATAAAATGTTAGGGCTTAACTAACACCGTAACAAAATTACATTCAAAAAAATGAAACGCTTTATCTTCTTTTGGTAAAATTTTCTGTGGATCGTCATAAAACTTAACAGTTCTGTAAATTAAACCTATACACCTTTCTTTCTGATTTACGAAATGGTCAATCCCTAAGTTATTAACACTGTCAGTACTTTGATTGATGTTTTTGGCTTTCCACTTAAATATTTCAAATCTTTAACACCCCAGATTGATACATGTTGCTGCTATTTTATAAACTTCCACACATAATTCTTAATTTTTCTGTTATCATATTGATTAATCTGCAAATTAAGACGGAGTGGGCCCATATTTTTATTATTTGTAGCTAATACAATGTAATAGCACAAACTATACGGTAGTTACTAAAACATAAACATTGTGCTAATAACCTAGACAAAACTGCAGAATGTAGGAGGGCGGCTTTAAATAAATAATGAAATATGATAACTTCTTTTGTTTTGTAACACCCTGCTTAGGCAATCTTTTCGGAAATGCCGAGGTAGCGGGGAGTTTATATGTTGTATCTTGTTTGTTTACATATTCGCCGCCTCCTTTTAAAAGCAATGCTTGTAAGCCAGCAATTGATTCCCTTATAAGCTTTTGATAACAGCGTCTGATTTTAATTAATATTAACACGAAACTCAAATGAAACAGTAGCTATCAAAATACCTATTTCAAGATTCCAAGCGTTTAAAAACAATTTAAGTAAAATTGGATAATTGCAGTTTTCATTCTAACTTTAAAAGAGGATTAAGGAATACTACGGAATTTCTTAATAAATTAAGTTACAACTAAAAACCAATGTATATCAAAATTTCGACTTATAGTATTACGCCACTGGTTAATTTTGACCCATAACTAGATAATAGTTTTTAATGAGGAAACATGCTGAGTATGTTCGTTGGTAAACAAAACTATCTCAAAGAAGTTTACAATCATATCCAACATCAGCTTACTAAGAATAGAATCTGTACCAGAGGCGTATAAACGCAAATTTTTATTTCCCTTTTTTTGCATTAATAGCGCCATAAAAAATTCCTTAAAGTGATTTTCTGAACGTGAACAACAAGCAAACATGCATTAGAATCTAAATTTGGTAAGAATTATAAAGTAAAAAAAAAGGAACCTTACGGAGAAAACGTTTTGGTTTCGTAGATTTCGGAACTACTAGATGGTCTTTGAATTGTCATCATTGTAACACTAGTATATTTTAACTTTTGTGAATATTTATAAACGGAGTTAACACTTCCAAGGTTGGCAACTTACTGAGTTGGAATAATCTCTGTTAAAGATACACAAACGGACCTCGACATTGTAGCCCTATCATAACATTTATTTTTATAATCGTCAGTTTATTTATGCCCTTGAAAGTATAATCATGTCACATATGTTGCAAATAGTTAATGCCTCTTTACACTATTTGGAACAATGTTAAAGTTTACCGACAATGACATGTATAAGAAATTCTGCTATATTATAAAACATAATTAAAATATTTAAAAAGAATAGGAATAAACACGCATGTTCGTCATGTTTATTAATATGTTTAAACGTCTACCGCCGCGCGCCGTAGCGCCTTACAGACTAGAGCTAACTGATAATTGCATGGTTAATTAGATAATTAGACAGTACAATGCCTACCCAGCTATAATTTTACAAACTTATTGTTTTATGCAAGTAAAGTAGAAACATTTTAAGTATGGGAGAATTCTAAGCGATGTGTTTCGGTCATTTTGTATGGATTAGTTAGTTTCCGCTCTGCATACAAAACATTGATTGATAAGTGTAAATTTCATAAGAAATAAATATTTTACTGCAAGATATTCATTTTCCTCATCCGTTTCTATACAGATTGTTAACGTTTTTTGGTGCCGTTGTATCACCTGACTATACCATTAGCGTAGAAGAGTTGCCAAAGTCTAAGTATGCAGTATTAACCAATAGATTTAAACATTACTTCATGATCTGCTTAATGTTCGCGCCGCTAAATCTATGAAAAGCCTCGCAGCTCCATTCGGTCGCTCACGCTTCGTGTCGCTCTTTAAATCAGCTAGAATTTGCAGTTCTGCAAGTTTTTTTCTACACATTATGCTGTTTGAGCTCATATGAAATACATATTTTTGCTTACAAAAACATTTAAGTCAAATTTCAGGTTTTGAAGAATTATTATGAAAACAAACATTTCGAGTTTGTTTGACTATTTTTCAAAAATTCATGAACTATGTAATATAAGTATAAATCTCCCTTTTTCTTTCTTTCTTTCTTTAATCTGTTACCTCTTATACCATCTGTCGAGGTTTTTGGTATGTAGCGAGGGAAATATTAAGAAATACTGTTTCGTCATACATATTTTGTTTAAATATCTGTTTGAATACTGTAACCTATTTTTTTGAAACAAAACTCTATAAAACCATTTGACAATTTTTGTAATTTTTTTTGTTTACCCTTGTTACGTAGAATATTATATAGTTAAATTAATTTGAACCCAAACAAGTCACTTTCAAAATCTGCCTGTGGAAGTGTAGAAAGATGCGTTCTGTCTTACATTTTGATATTTCCTAAATGGCTGATCCTATTTTGATAAAACTTGACGTATGGAGGTTGTCGTCGAGAAAATAATCTTTGGAAAAAGTGAACATTTGCTTGCCATCATTGTTCCACAAACAGAGTTCGATGAATATGATGTTGACTGAAAAGAAATGCAATATGTGTACGGTGCGTTTTTTTCTACTAGCACAAACTAGTGGCAGAGTGCCATAATTTTTTTTGTAGTAGCACTTGCAGCATAAAATTTTATAACGTAAAATGTATATTAAAATTTTGAAAAAGTTCTAAAAATTTAAAAATTTTAACTGAATTGTAAAAAATTGCTGACACGGTACTTTTTTCGATTTTGTAAGCTCATGCAGTTAAGAAAAAGTTTTCATCAATTATACTTCAAATGCTGTAGGTCTTATGAGCAATGCCGTCTTGTTGCGTTCTGGCGCCCGAGGCAGTCGAAATTTCGCGGTCCCCAACCGTAGATTTGAGCGGGCGCAAACAGGTTTTTCACGGTCAAAGGCATTTAAAACAACAAACCGCCTTTTGCTCTTAGCCACCCGTGTACAACAATTATTGCAATAAAACAAGCTATTATTGCACAAAAAAAAACACTTACGCAATAGCACGCATTACGCAACCGTCAGCTTCTCACTGAACTCCCACGCAATATTGCCAGATGGGTTTTCCAAATATTTCCCTCCTCCAACCCCAAACATTTCTTACTCAGATGCCAAAATCCCCTACCGGTTCCCACAGTGTTATATGAAATTCCCCTTTTTTTTACAAAACAGGAATATTGTTTTTAGCCCAGCCTATTCAAATAAACTACGTTAATCTTTAAATATTGGAAAGGGGAAGTAAACCAGAACTAAATAAATAACTTCACAAAAATCAAAACAGAAATCAATTTTAATATAGTCGAAATTTGGAATCGTCCCTACCGACTGATATTTCCAAAGACAAAACGGTGACACACTTACTAAATTATAATAACACATACGTAAGACTCATGAATATATTTTTACGACTTTATTCAAGTTTATCGAATTTTACTCGATTTTTTCCTTGCAAAGACAAAATTTTAGGATTTTATTAAAATTCCCTGCTCGTTTAAAAATTTTCTCTTTTTCTCAGCTTTGACCAAAAATACCCGGAAAACGGGAATTTCCCCGTCATTTGGCAACTCTGCTCTCAAGTAATATTATGTCACGCCATACACCGACCGACTAACTGCCGTTGCTGTATCTGGCACACATACATCTGTGAATCCCCTGGTAGTAGTATTGTTAGGATTGGGGAAGAAAATCCCATAATAAGGGGAGCTTGCCGCCGCTCTCCGTGTATATGAAATATACAGTTGTTGACTAAATAATTGTTGTTTCGTTTAGTTTAATAAAATTATTAATTTGTATAAATAAAATTTACTTGATTTCTAGTTAGGGATGCTTTACAATTATGCAATACCATTAGCAAGTACAATCATTAAACATTTTATTTGGCGCGCCCCTCCTAATTGTTGGGGCTGCCGTTCCTACGCCCCCGCGCAACGACGGCACTGCCTATTCGGATTGTTATGAATAGTATTAATATTTAAGTTGGAATAAACTGTATTATTAATGAAGCAATATTTTTAAACATAGCAGGAACGCTGGGATGATTATTATCAAAGCATTTTTGAATTTGGGGCTTCTTGTACTTAAAGTTTATTAAACATTTTTAAATAACGAAACATCGAAACGTATACATTTTGATGCTTTTTGCGTCTGTATTTATTGTTTTCAACTGATTGTTTTTCGTATCTGAACTCTCACTCTTTTTATCAACTAATGTTATCTAGCTTAACCTTTGAGTACTTTATTTTAAAAACATGACGTAATTTGTAAAATTGGGTAACAACTTTGAGGAGAATGTGATTTATTTGTAATTATAATTAGAATAGCCATATTTATTTGTAAAGTAGTTTACTGTCAGATTTAAAGCTATAAAACGCTGAATAAATCTTATGCGCGTAATGCGAAAAACAGTATATAATATGATCTAAGGAAAATCGCGTTTATAAATTTTAGTTGATATACCCAGACATATTATGTTGCTGACAAAACCAGTTAGATGCCTATAAGCTATATGACTTTTTTTTTTATAAAAAGCAGTGCTGTTTCGAATCAGTTCGTCATTGATACCGAAAGTGCGAAGTAGGGTTCAAACCATAACATGATTTCGATTAATAAAAAAGCGGCCAAGAGATCCAGTGACGAAAACAATAAAGGAATTGCAGTACAAGGGTAAACTACAATATTTTGTTTTACAAAAAAATACTTTAATTTGAATGCTACTATTTCTACTATTATTAAGCAGTTAAAAAAATAATCTTTAGTGTCGTTACTACTTACAAACACGCTTAAAGATAAACAATAAACATGGTGAACAAGAATATAATTGAACTTTTGTAGATATTATAATAAAGCAATAGTTACAGGCAAGTTTAAGTTGTTAATTTGCATTCTCCGTAGTCTCAGATGCTAACCTAATAGTTCAAGGTTATATTTTCATCATTAAAATGGAAAAATGTAGCAGTGTCGTGGTAAGAAAGGAAGCTAGATGAAACAGTGTGATTGTCTTGATTCTTACTTTTGAGAGCATATACACTTCTCTGCCGTATCAAGCCAAAACAATGTAATCGCAAAATTTCGTTTTTTGGGATTTTTCTACACTTAAATTGCATTTTGAATACATTCTTTTGACAAACTTATATCAATGATATTTTTCGAGATAGAGATATAGAAAATCAGTGTAACGTGCTTAATGAATATGAGTACTATAGACAGAGGTAAAACAATGTTATCTGTTAAAAAACGCTTGTTTTAAAAAGGCAGAGTGGTGTATATTGTACGTGCATAGACTTTTTACCCAGCATTAAAAAAATATATTTACTACGGCAAAACAGTGTAACGGTTATTACCAGAGAGCGGATTTATAAGCATTTATTTCTTGAAAACAAGCTCATACAATAAGCTTGATAAATCAGAAAAAAAGCATGAAAAATCAAATAGCAAAATTAAAAAAAAAACATTTTCATTTGTTTTGCATAAAAATAAGGTATTGTTACAAATATTTCAATACACTATTAAAACTAGAGAATGTAATTAACAAGAAATAACAATATGCTTTGATATAAATTTCTTTGCCGTTCAAACCATGTTTTTATTAAACATTTAACTGAAACATGTTTTGTGAAAACGGCAGAGATTTTTTTAATCAGTTTCAAAAAATATAAAATAATTATGGCAGAAATTATTATTTATTGATTACCTCATAATTTAAATACTGACTAAATACTAGATTAGAAATCCGGACTATAGCCTAATCGCCATTACTTGGTTTTGGCTTATTTTTTACTATGTGGACGAAAAAACATACGGAGGCAAAACAATTTGATAAGAACAATAAGCCCAAAAACATATTATTAACAATTAAGTATTCTAAATCAAAACTACACAACGAATTACACGAGTGTTCAATTTTGAAAAAGTTGCATTAGAAAACAAACATTTGACAGCGGTTTCAACTGAAAATGAGTTTTCCTTTTCACAAAACTTATTTTTTGCAATTACATTTTGTTTGACTTAGTACAGCAGTTGTTTTAGCTTCCTAAACTATGGAAAATGCCGTTTTACTTTTTATTGCAGATAATAATACTATGTAAACGATACTTTGAATTCAGAAATTAAAATTATCTCAACGGTGGTTACTATTATTTAAAAATATCGTATAGATAATGTTACAGTTTTAAGAATATCATCGAGAAAAATTTGAATATTAACCATCAATTTTATAAAAATTCAAATAATTATCATTATCTTATCTAAACGATATTTTTAAATAATAAAGAATATCTTTCAAGTAAATTTACTTTTTTAAATTTAAAATATTGCTCAGATATGCTTTAAATATTATATACTATGCAGATATGCTTTAATTATTTAAAAATATCGTTTAGATAAAATAAATTTTAATTTAAAATATCTGCTCAGATGTGTTTTAATTATTTTATTGCGGCTGTGAAAATTATGTTTTTGTAGAGCAAATTGGAAAGTGATAGTTAAGAATTAACCTCCAAAGTATAAAATTGCACCATAAACAGAAAGACAAATTCAAAGGCATTAAATAAAGTAATTTCAATATAATATTACAAAGCATGCTATATTAGACATGTTATCGCTTTATAAAGAACAACATACATCGCACAATACGCGTGGTAGTGCGATTATTCACCTAGAGCGCGGCGCCAATTTACTCATATTTACTACATATGAACAGATATTTTCAAATTATTGAAGCATATCTTGCCAAATATTTTAAAAATATGTATATCAAACATCTGAACGGTATATTAAATAATTCAAGTATATATTAAAGATAATTTAAAATAATTAAAACACAGCTCAGTGATATTTAAAGTATTTGAAACGCATCTGAATTCAATATGAGTAATAAAATTGTTTAATCGATATTTTTTAATGTTTATAATAATTGGAAAATAATTGAATAGTTCGATTAAAAAAATATGAGCCACATGATTATTTAAAAATATCCTCAACATAATTTTATAGTATATTATATTACAAGTGTATAAGGAAGCCTTTAAAGCACGAGGCAAAGCCGAGTGCCTTTTAACGGAGCAGTGCTTTAAAGGCTCTTATACACGTGTATTATACGCTATTTTTCATTATACCTGCACTACAATTTGAAAATTATAACAAAAAAAGGAAATTGAAATTCCCTTTTCGAAGTAATCTGTGTCATTAATCGTTGATATAGAAACGGTTAGCAATTGCTGTTGTTTTGTTGCTATGTATATTTATTATAAATTTGTTGGTTTGTGAAGTTTGTTTCGACCTTTATCATTGTTCAAAATTTGTAGGTGAAAAACAAGCACTAGTGCTTTAAAGGCCCGATTTTGCACGCTTTTTATTTTCAAAAACAGAGATTATGATTCAGGTATAATACAAAATATTTTAAAGTATTTTTGAATCATGTCAATTATTTAAAAAAATACGAATATTGCATCTACTTTTAAAACTGTAACAAAATCAAAGTTGTTATTGTGGTAAATGATTTAGAATTATCTAGTGACATTATTTATTTAAGATAACATCGAAGCGTAAATAAATTTTTATTATCTCATCGATATCTTAAATAAATGTAGATTATGTCATAAACATTTTTAAATAATTGAATTTATATCAATAATTTTTTTAATAATTAAAGGATAGTTGCAATTTAGGTAATTTCATATAATTTCTGGTAAAATAAATTAAAAACATACTATTTGACACAAATAAAATAGCAATATTAATAAAATATTATTATTTGTTTACCATAATGTTAACAATCAAATACATAAAAAACGACAATTATACTAGTACAATAATACACGTCTGGTCTTTTTACTGCATATTGTGATGTAACTTGTCAACTGGTTTTCTTTTGCATTTTCAATAGATAACATTGACTTGTCTAATTGTCTACTAAACGCTCTGGCACCGTTTTACTTTAATTTTAGATGTGTTACTTAGGTACATATACACTGTGTCCCTGTCCATAGAGTAACCCCCCCCCCCCCAACTAACTTTTGAACGACTTTATATTTTTCTACAAAATTTGGTGTGCTGTAATGGGAAATTAAATACTATTTTTCAGACCATATTAAAATTTTGTATCATCCAAAATGGCGACTTGGCGCCATTTTGAAAAAATTTTTTTTAAGGAAAGGGGGGTCGGGTGAAAGGTCTTTTAGTTCTGCGTCTGATCCTGAAGTTTCAAAGAAAAATATTCAGCCATAACAAAATGACAATGTTTGAAGATAAAGAAGTCTATTTAAAAAAACTAAGAATTAAAGCTTAAATTAATTAAATTAAGTGTTCGAAATGTTTACCATTCACTTCTTGGCACATAAAAATTCGGTTATGAAATTCCTGCCTTACATTTTCATAAGTTTCTGGAGTGATAATTCTGCAAATTTCTGCAATGCGTTGCTCCAGTTCTTCAATAATTTCTGGACCGGTTCTGTACACTTTCGATTTCAGATATTCCCATAGAAAAAAATCTAAGAAAGTTAAATCTGGGTGAGCCGGCTATTCTACAGGCCCCCGCCTAACAATCGATCTGCCAAAAAAATGTCCGTTGAGAAAGTCAGAACCAGGCCTATAATAATGAGGCGGCGCACCGTCTTGTTGGAACATAACATTTTCAACATTATTTCAAGCCACGGGAGATATTTCTGGGAAAATTTAGTCCTGCAAATGAAAAAGTGGGCTACTGAATAAGAAAATCAAAACAATTTTGAACTGAGTGAGACCATTGGTTTACAATCCGCCATTTTGTTATGGCTGAATATTTTTCTTTGATATTCTAGGATCAAACGCAGAACTAAAAGACCTTTCAAATGAGGTGTCACTTGACCCTGGATAAAAAAATCAAAACAATTTTGAGTTGAGTGAGTCCATTTGTTTAAAATCCGCCATTTTGTTATGGCTAAATATTTTTCTTTGAAACTCTAGGACCAGACGCAGAATTAAAAGACCTTTCAAATGAGGTGTCACTCGACCCTTCTTCCTATTTAAAAAAAAATTTCAAAATGGCACCCAGTCGCCATTTTGGATGATATAAAATTTTAATATGGTTTGAAAAATAGTATTTAATTTCCCATTACAGAACATAAAATTTTGTAGAAAATAATCAAGTCGTTCAAAAGTTAGTTGGGGGGGGGGGGGTTACTTTATGGACACAGTGTATAAGCAAGAACACAAGGACATCAAAAACTGCCGGATTGTAAAACGTAAATTTTGCTTTAGTGCACTGAGTATCTTTTTTAATTTAATTTTCACTTTGGCGCTCCCTTAGGATTGCGCTACAAGCAAGGGCAGGGGCATGCCACAGCATACAGGGTGTTAATGAATTGTAGGGACAAAATTCTAGGGCATGCAAAACACAACAAGCAAACAACTTTTGTTAATAAATGTGTGGTCAAAAGTGTTTCCTTTAGAAAATAGAGCCTCTTAAAGATTCTTTAAGAAGTACCTGAAAATAGGCAACCCAAATTGCATTTCCAATTATTTTGCACAGGTCACACGGTATTTTGAAAAAAAAAAACGATCTAGACATACATACATTCAAATAACGTCAGTTTTGCCACAATTCGATATTTTTGTTATAGTGTTTGACTTTTCTTGCATTCGTTTCTTTCTGTGCCTTTTATAATTCGTTTTTTTCGTTCTGTGGTTTTTTTAATAATTATTTTCTTCGTTATTTTCGTTCTGTGTTTCGTATTTTTGTGTTATGGCGAATTATACTTTTGCCGAACAGCATGACATGATGTTCATGTATGGAGCTGCTTGGGGTAACGCACGCGAAGCTGCTCGCCTGTACCAAGAACATTTTCCGAATAAGAATCATCCATCGCACAAGGCCTTTAGTGTAGTTTCACGTCGGCTGCCGGAGGAAGGTACATTCGTTGTCAACAGATACAACTGTGGAGCTACCAGAAGAAGGCAAACGGTGAATTTTGAGGAAGAAGTTTTGGAGAGAGTGACTGAAAATCCTTCTACTAGTTCAAGACTACTTACATCGTGTGATATATGTTTGATAGGGGTCTAATCGGTTCGCCGCCTACCCCTTATTATATAATTGTAAATGTAAAAGAGCCATCGCTCATGAAATGGGAGTGAACCATGTTTCAGTATGGGAGGTACTACATGAGCAGCAGCTACATCCGTACCATCCACAGAAAGTACAAGCCATGGTTCAAGCAGATTTTCTCAGAAGGGTAGAATTTTGCCAGGAATTTCTGCGGCGGTGTAATGAGGATCCAGAATTCCAGGTAAACGTTTTGTTTAGTGACGAGGCATTTTTTACGAAAGAAGGAATATTCAACAGTAGAAACAGCCACATTTGGGACGATGAAAATCCCCATGCTGTGCTTCAAAAAGGATACCAACAAAGATTTTCAGTGAACATTTAGGCCGGGATTGTTGGCGATAGACTCATTGGACCATATCTGCTACCCTAAAGGTTAACAGGAGCAATTTATTTAAATTTGGAAGATGTTCTACCTCAAATGTGGCTGCAGCACGATGGCGCACCTGCTCATTTTTCGGCGGAAATAAGGGAATTTTTCCCAACAGATGGATAGGTCGAGGAGGGCATGTGGCGTGGCCTCCACGTTCTCCTTATTTGACCCCACTTGATTTCTTTTTGTGGGGTCATGTTAAAACGTTAGTGTATGCTACCCCAGTTGAAACTGTAGAAGAACTTACAGCGCGTATTCTTGCTGCATGTGAAGAAGTTCAACAGACTCCTGGTATATTTGGAGCGGTGCGCAGGAATTTACTTCGTAGATGTGCTTCGTGTGTAGAAGCTGGCGGGCGACGTTTTCAACATTTACTATAATTTTGTTACGTTTTGAATTAGTTATTGTAAATTTTTCAAATAGTTTTTTCTATTGCTTAGTTTTGAAACATTTTGTTAATTAATTTATATTACATTTAATTTGAATTTGAAAAGTGAGAAAGCGGGCTTTGTTTATCCTGTATTAATTTCCTTCGTTATAGAAACAAATAGTAGGTAGTAAATTGAGTTGCCTACATTTAGGCGCTTCTTAAAGAATCTTTGAGAAGCTCTATCCCTGAAAGGAAACACTTTTGACCACAAATTTATTAACAAAAGTTGTTTGCCTTGTTGTGTTTTGCAAGCCCTAGAAGTTTGTCCCTATAAGTCATTAACACCCTGTATAGACGGAGGTACGCTGTGCTTGTACCTAAAGCCGGCCCTGGTAGTATACACAGCATTGTAAATGCAATTTTGAAAATTTGCAACCGTCAAACTATAAAGGAAGCAAACCGACGGAAAAATTTTTACGTTGTACATAAACTCACTTGTTTATTACAGGTTCAAAAAGACACAAACTAGAAAGTACGATTTACCACACAAAAGTCAATAAAGGTCCATTGATAATCTGTTATTGTACTCACCACTTTCGGTTTTACCGGAAGTAATTTAGTAATAAAAATTTGGATTTTCAATTGTTTTTCTTGTAAAATGCTTTTTCTTTTTCTAATAATGTATAGTTTTTCTAGATTTTAAGCAATAACAGACAAACTACAAGCAGATAGATATGTCAATGATCCGAAATAGTGTATAGCCTTTATTACAAAGTTACACTTGAAACGAGTAATACTATACAAGTTCAATGTTCTGGTTGCGAATTTTGTAATGCACATCTTCTTAGTTCTTATGGGAGATATCATACCTGCGACACTGCCGTAGCCCACGCAACGACCGCATCGCTGCAAGCGAATTTGTCGCATTTGATGTGGTTGATTGTTTTTAATCGAGTTTGCACAACCGCTATGCAAATCGCGCGGCGCGGTGCGTTGTCATACGAATATCGCCGGCCTTAAGTATAAAATTGTTCCACCGGTTTTCAACTTTGTTAAATAAGTAAACAAAAGAAGAAAGAAGAAACTAATTTTTCAAGTTAGCAACAAGTCTGTCACTATTTAAGTGATAAAAAACAAATTTATCTGTTTGTAGATTGTCTGCTATCGCTTAAAAACATGTCTATTGGAGATTACAAAAAGAAGTTTAAAATTCGAAATTTATGGAAAAATATATTACTTCTAGTGAAACCGGAAGTGGTAAGTATAAACCAATAACAGATTCTTAAAGGACATAAACAGTTGTTAAACTTTTATCATATCTGGTAAAATAAAAAGTTATAAGGGGCGAACAAATGAATTTGGATCACGGTGTATGCAATGTATAATTTTACAATTTTTCAGGAGCAACAATGAAAATTTTGGAAAACAATTGCTAGAACTAGGCCAACTAATAGTAGAGATAATTTTACTCTTTTTAATAATTTCATGGTATATTGGAGAAGCTATCTACAGACTGTTTATACCAGCACCTGAAAAATCCGTGGAAGGCGAAATTGTTCTGGTAAATAAACTCATAACAACAAAACTTTTTAAAATCAAAACTGCTATTTTGAGTTTTTCAGATAACAGGTACAGGTCATGGAATTGGTAAAGAATTGGCTTTGCAATATGCGTCTCAAGGAGCAACTGTTGTATGTTGGGATATTAACAAAAAGCAAAACGAAGAAACGGTCAAAGAAATTGCTGAATTGAAGTATCCGAAAGCATACGCTTACGTGTAAGTAATGTCATCGAATTATGAGATTAATTTCTTTAAATAGCGTAAGTTTTGTAAAGCAAACCTAATTTTCGTGTAAGAAATGCAGTTATGAAAAAAAAGCTGACTTTCCTATACGATTATATAAAATAATTACTTTTATATATCTAATCACAACAATTACAGCACATCTAACTAAAAACTGTTTAGAGTTGTAGGGTATTTAAATAGTAAACCCTGCTAATCTCTCATTGCAAGGACAACTAAACCACCTGCTGGGTAGAAATTTTAGGCTCATGCGGTACAAAGCTACAAGGTCAGCATTTGACTATTATCACGGGATTATACTATGTTCATCTCTTATACACTACGTGTTTCGCAATCTACCTCGCCTCGTCTGAAGTGATCATTGATGCTATTTTACGACGGAAATCTTTTTAGGAACACAAATCAATTTGTTGATGCTGATGTTTTGGTAAAAGATTCCTCGGGATTAAATAACAACAAAAAATGAACGGAAAAATTCGTTTTCCAAAGTTAACAAAGGAGGAGAAAACTATCCCCCCTAAATATTGCTGCACCTAAAAATTAAGTTCTGAATCTGATTCTACTATTAGTCATGAGCAACTTAGCTTAAACAGAAATTTTTTATTGTTCCCCGTTTATTAAAGAGAGAGGCATGCGTTTTCAGATTTCCAAATTTATAAAATAGGCCAGGCAATGGGTAGGTTCTGACTTACAAAAGGTCAAGGAGAGTTCTAATTTGGTAGATTTGTACAGTTTGGTGTCCTAATTAATATTCCGAGTTTGCGACCTTGAGCGACCGCCGCTCGCGCCGCCATTTTGGAAAAATGGTACCGAAAACCAGTTTTTCGAGAATATCTTCTTTCCAGCGCCACCTAGGTTAAAAATAGTTATTACAAAAATTATAGAGCATGAAATTTCCTGCAACTTTTGTAGGAAACATTTTTCAATCAGATGAATAGTTCACGAGTTACAGCGGAGTCAAGCTCAGCAAATTTCTACAATTCGCAAAATCGCTACATTTTTTCTCGAAATTTCAGTAAATATCGATTACTTAATATGTACCACCGTTTTTTACTCATTTAAGTACCACCATGAGGTAGAGTGAGAGGCGCGTTTTTTTTCATGTAGTATCCCCAGTAGGCCTAATCCACGATTCGTTATATACTGATGTCTTTTCTTCCGTTTCGATGCCCTAGATGGTCCAGGCTCACTGATATCAATATCTTCTTGCAAATTTATTTCCTCCTCTTCCAAGTTTTCATCTTCGTTGTCTTCTTCGACCTCGTGTGCTAATAATTTCGCAACGGTCAGGTCTTCATTCTCGTCGTCGTCGTCTTCTTCTTCTTCTTCTCCAGAGCCCGCAAAAATCTCTGCGCTGTTTTCACACGCGTCTCCATGGCAGCATGTGCAGATAACAGAACACTTCAAGCCTGTTTTCCTACACCCACAGGCTCGACCGCACCCCTTCTTGCACTTGCACGAAATGAATTTCAGGAGTGCTTCGGGTGCCGGATCTTTTGTTGTTTTCACTGGAGTAAAGCCAATCTTGCTTCTTTCCCAACCCCATTGCTCTGGACTCTCGTGTATATCATACCAAGCCTGAACTTGGTGGTAGGTCCGAAGGGAATGTTGCCGTGCAGCTCCTCTTGTAGGGGGTAATGCAGCAAGATTGAATTTACTCTTCGTCACGACGGATCTTGCGAAATTTTGATAACGTAGGGAGCCCAAAGTAATGGTGTTTTTTTTGGAAACGCCGTAAAGAGCGATAAAAAGCTTCTCGCCAGTGCTGTTAGCAGAACGAGAAGATCTATATCTTCTGCTAAGAATCAAACGATGCGGACATACTGATCGCCGTGTTAACGATCAATGTGTCACCATTTTCTGTAGCCTGTTTTACTGTGAAATTAGAATTCTCAAATACCGTCAATTTGTTGCACGGAAATGAGTAAAAAACAAGTAATCGATATTTACTGAAATTTCGAGAAAACATGTAGCGATTTTGCGAATTGTAGAAATTTGCTAAGCTTGACTCCGCTGTAACTCGTGAACTATTCATCTGATTGAAAAATGTTTCCTACAAAAGTTGCAGGAAATTTCATTCTCTATTAATAACTATTTTTAACCTAGGTAGCGCTGGAAAGAAGATATTCTCGAAAAACTGGTTTTCGGTACCATTTTTCCAAAATGGCGGCGCGAGCGGCGGTCGCTCAAGGTCGCAAACTCGGAATATTAATGAGGACACCAAACTGTACAAATCTACAAAATTAGAACTTTCCTTGACCTTTTGTACCGAAAGCCCCCTTTTATGTCTTCATTGCCTGGACTAAAAGGCGTCACAGAGAAATTAGTGGACTGGCACCAAATTGTAGCTCATTTCTAGCTTTATTAACCAATAAAATTTAAAAAATCGCGTGCCTCCTTTTTGAGCAGTATGTTTTTGGAAAACTCAAAATTTTGATATTTTTTTTATTCGCAGTTTTAGTTCTAGTCGGTTGTAACAATACCATTGAGGCATTTCCAATATCAAATTTCATCTCGATCTGATAACTCGTGTCTGAGTAAATTAGCGTTAAAACTCAAACTTTCAAAAAATCATAGAAGGCGTCAGAGAAAAACTAACAAGCTAGGACACAAATCAAATTGTAACTCATTTTCACACTATTAGTTTATAAAATTTAATTAATTTGTGTTGCCAGTTTTTGAGTAATATTCTTTTAAAAACTTTCAAAATTTTTTTCACTTTATAGCTCTTAATTTTTCGAAAATTTTTGTGCACATTAACATTGTGCCTTTGTAGGGCTATTACGATAAAATGAACTGATCTGTCGACCTGTTTTTGGGTAATAAAACCCTAAAATCAAAATTTTCTAAAAATTTTGCTCTCGCCATTATAAGCTAGATAGTTCAGAAACAAAGCGTTGAATTTGCCCTAAAGTTTTCTATTGAATTTTAAATTTATAAAAACAAAAACAACAAAAAACACGTATGTTGTTCTTGATTGATGAATAGAATAACGTTAATAACCTATTTTTGTTGTAAATTTATTGTGTTTCTTAGCTTCGTCGTTGTTATAAATTATGTGTTGTGTTTAACGTTTCTGCTTTGGTAGTTTACGTTACAAGTTATGCTAAATAATTACTAACTTAATCTTACACATGACATGTTTAATGCACCGGCTAGTGGCGCCTCTGGAGCACACGGAATTTGTTGGAAAATGCCTGCTGCGACAGGGCGTTCTGAAATAACTGAGAAATATTTTTTTTTAAATATGTCGTTATTGCCAAATTATTTAAGTTTTTGTTATAAAAATACATTATAATATGTAAAACTACCATCAGAATTGAATGGTATTGCTAAATGTTTATTTGTTTTTGAAATGCGATAGTCAACTTCTTACGAGGTTTATATTTGAGACATAGGATTTCGACCATGTAAAAATAAACTATTGCAAATATTGACTTCCCTAATTATTTTAGAGCAAAACAGCAAAGAAATAGTTTGTTCTGTTAGTTGGGCATCAAAAACTGCATTAAATGCGCAACTTATTTTTTTAACATTACAACCATTTTCCATAAAAATGAGAAAACGTGTTTTAACAATTAAGATAATCAATAGCGGATAGGAGCAGCCATGACTTTGACAACTAAAAACAATCATTGTTAAGGTAATAATTATTATCACTGTGTTTAATTTGCTAGTAGTTATTAAGAATTATTAAATATAGCAATGATTGATTTTAGTTGTCAAAGTCATGGCTAGCCCGCTAGTCGCTGTTCGTTATTTGTTTTTCTCAGTTTTATTGAAAAATAGATCATGCATTAGATGTAGTTTTTAATGCTGAACAAATTACATTCATTATTACCACTTTGCTCTAAAATAATTAGGGGCGCCAATGCAATATAGTGTAATTTTACATTCTAAAATCATATGTCTCAAATCTAATTTAACATTGGTTGTTATATTATTTATTTATTTAATAAACCTTCCGCATCTCAATCCTCACGGTCGCGATCTTGAATTTTTATACTATTTTCAAATCTGTCAATGAATCAAGGTATTCTACTTTTTGCTAAAGAAGAAAAAACAATCTTTAAAATGGTACAAAATGGCCAAAAAAATGGCTTATGTAATTTAAAAAACTTTGCTTTTTAAGATCAGGTATGCGAAGAAAAAAAAACACGTTTGTTGTTCCTGCTTGATGAACACAACAACGTCAATAACTAATTTTTGTTGTAAATTGATTGTGTTTCTTAGCTTCGTCGTTGTTATAAATTGTATGTTCCGTTTATTGTTTCGTTGTTATAAATTGTATGTTCCGTTTATCGTTTCTGCTTTGGTAGTTTACGTTACCTTGAAAAGTAATAATTAACATGCTAATTATAAACTTTGATGCATTCGTTTTAAATTACTAATACATCATTTATTATTTTAGTGTGCTTATGGCATTATGATTTCTGAAAAAAAGTTTCCTTTTAATTTGGTAACTTAAAAAATTTAACAATGAACGTTTAGTAATTCTGATTATGCTATTGAATTTTGCTGATGGTTTTAGATGTAATACTAATTTTCTTAAGCACATTCTTGAATATTTTGGCTTTAATAATGTATTGTAGAAAAATTTAATTTTCATCGTTTTCAAAATATTTTAGGAATGGGTCGACGTTGACTTATGGCAAATTTGATTAGATATTCTAAATATTCATGGGAATATGAAATTTTTTTTAAATTTAACCGTCTGCATCTCTCTTATTTACGACACGGCAATGCAGAGCAAAACAAAATCTACTACTCTGTAGTATATCGTATAAATGGCGCAGGCAAATGGCTATTTTAGCCAAAATGCTTCTCATTACTTAATTATGATCGGGAACATGGTGAAATGCTACTGGCTATGCTTTCTGGTATTTATTGGAATGGCCGGGCAAGCAAGAGCGCGAGCTATTGGTACGCAACTATGTTCACAACTTTTATTTGCTCAGGCAGAAGCTAAAATAACCATTTGTCTGCGACATAAACACTCGTCAAAAATTCACTTTTTCTCACTGCAGTTCAACACAAACATCTAAAAACCAAGTCTGCTACTACAGCTACTTACAAAATTAACATACTGTAAAATTTAAAATCTATGGCATATAAAGCAATTTATTTTTACATTGCAACCAACATTTTTATTGGATAGTGATGGAAAATGAAACCCGAAAAGCAAGGACCCGTGTGATTCCTATGAGGTGCCCTTTGTGCCAAAACCACATATTCTTAAAAAAAATGATATTAAAAGTTCTTAAAGGAAAAAGAACTTATTTAAAAAAATTATTTTGTTTTAACACAAAAGATTTTTTTGATTGTTATTTCTTATTTTATATTTTGCGTTGAATTTTCTTTTTCTATTTTTAAAATTTCTTTTTCCTTAAGAAAATGGCATTGTTTTAATTCCTTTATAAACATTTGTTGAATTTAAAAATTTTTTTGTTAAAATTTCCCTTAAGAGTTTTTTCTCTTCTGTATCATTGGCAACGTTGCGCTGGAGTTGATGAACATATTGGGTATATGTCGCGTGTACACTTTTCAGCTTACCTGACATAAAATGTTTTATTTTTATATTAAATTGCTGTTTAAATCCCGGTTAAAATATACTGCCATTTGTTTTGTTGTATAACAATTATTCAACAAAGTCATTAAGTATTAACGGCAAGTACTTTTAATAGAAATTATACATGCAGGGTGTCCCAGTCACATTAACTCCCTACCGTTATAACTTCTCTATTTATCAGTATCAGCAGTAATCTGTTTTAATTAAGCAAGTTAACAGTTATTCATTAAAATCATTTCTGGTGATAGTATTTGATATAAATTAGTTTGCAATCCATTTGAACAAAATTATGTTGGACATCGGTCAAATTCGTAACTACAGTTAAATTCATACTGCTTATACATATACTATTAAGTATCGGCACCTAGCGTTATCTGCTCAACACATTTAAAAGCTTCAGCACAACGTTGCTAAAAGGTGAATAAACTTCTATAAAGAAACATAAATTTTATCAAAAAAAAAGAACTGTTACTAGAGTTTCCTAATTTATTAAAGAAGAAAGAAAAATGTTTTTTGTTAGAGAAAGAGAAATACTAAAAGCAGAAAAAAATTGAAGGTAAAATAAGAAAAAATAAATAAAGTGCTTTCTTAAAAGAATAAAACAAATTCTTTTAAGAAATTTTATTTTTCGTTAAAATATTTTGTTTTCCTTTAAGGAGTTGAATGGTTCTTTAAGTAGTTTTTCTTGTAAAAGTTTGATATTTCTTTACACCAAGTTATTTTTACTGAATTAATTTTGATTTTAGCCTCATGGATTCCATGCCTTTGTTTCAAATCGTCGTAGTAGAAGTATTCTTATGATATAGTTTATAGTGAATAATACATGTTGAAGGTAACGATTTTAAAAGCATAAAAAGTAGGCTTGGTCTGTTATTCGTTCCATATGACTTACTTTTAAAAACGTTGCAGTAGTTTGAGAAAAATGTGTTATTTTCTTTTTCAAGATTTTTTTTGATTTTGCAGATGCAACGTAGCTAATCGAAATAATGTTATGGAAATAGCAAAAAAAGTTCAAAATGAAGTGGGTGAAGTGACTATATTAATAAATAATGCGGGAATCATGCCCTGCCATCCATTTCTGGATCACACTGTTGATGAAATCGAACGAATAATGAACGTCAACGTCATGGCACATTTTTGGGTTTGGATTTTATATACAACAAAAAGGATCCTAGCAAACACTTGTGATGTTTTAGACTCTTCAAGCATTTTTGCCAACAATGATAAAGAACAATCGCGGACATATAGTTGCTGTTGCTTCAGGATGTGGGTTGGTAGGTTTAAGAAATCTTGTACCTTACTGCACTTCGAAATTTGCCGTTCGTGGTATGATGGAGGTGCTTTACCAAGACTTGTACGCTAACCGGAACTGCAAAATTAAACTAACATGTATATATCCTTGGATGGTAAATACTGGATTATGTAAAAAGCCCAAGCTTCGTTTTCCGAATTTGATGCGCTTATTAGAACCACGGGATGTTGCTAAAGATATTATGACTGCCCAAAGACGCGATGTTGTAGAAACTTCAATTCCCAGTAGTCAATATAATGGACATTGCTATATGAAGTAAGTACATTTTTTTTAAATGTTGTTATGGTGTGGTTATTAATTTTATTATTTCCAGGTTGTTTCCTGCTAAAGTCAATAGGGCTTTACAAGATTTTTTAGATTTTTATGTGGAATCCGATTTGTGATTGTGAATGAAAGATTTGTATTAGGAAAAATTTTAATTATATTATTTGTTTTGTTTTAATAAAATGTTAAATGAAAAGTTGTGGCAGAAATTAATTAATGTACACATAGAGAGTAAAAAATACAATAAATATTTAGCAACCAATAATATTATAGGTATTAGGTGCGTTAAGAGTAACATTTAAGACTTTAAGTAAATACTTAACAATTCTTGAAGCCTGAAGGATCAAGTTCTAGTCCTTTCTTCTTGAGATCAAGATTAAATCTTAATTAATCAGATAAACACACAACATTGTGCCATGTTTTCCTAATTTCCGTTAAATGTTGAACTGTAAGAGTTCTTGATTTTAAAGAAATCAGAAAGATTCAGAATCATTTGATTACTAAAACTATTTGAAAGGGAATTGTCCGATTATAACTATCAATAGTAGATTTCCTTTTATTTTTTTCGAGATCTAACCGAGACTGATCTTTTTTAAAGTAATTGCTGCTTATTTCATGAGAATTAATGGTAAATAATATATGTTGCCAGTCGGAATATCTTTTTTTTGTCATAACAATCACTTTTTGATGCGGTTTGACAAAATAGCTTGCAACAGAAACAAATCGCTGGTATATTTTTATGCGGTTATTCTACCGTTACTGTAATGAGCCAATCAGAATCCACAATTCGTAAAAATTTTGCTAATCACATCCGGTTTTATCTGATAAATATGCAACTACGTAACATTTTCAACTGAGAAAATTCTAAGGTTGCTAATACGTTGTTCGCAATTTGGTGGATCTTTATAATTAAACACAAAATCTAGCACGATTTGCTCTTGCTGATAGTGCGAGTCATCGTTTTTTAAAACCAATCAACTTCTTTGTCAAATGAATATTCATGGCTAAAATTTTATTCTAGATTCTAATGTTGAAAGTTCAAATTCGTATTGTTTGCTTTAAAAATTATATGCGTTAAACGATTATTACAATATCAATTTATTTTTTACTTAAGTTAAAAACGTTTGTACATAAATTTGTACGGAGCCCTTTAGCGTTGACGCTCTTGTGCGGCGCACAGTTCGCCCTTTGGATAGCATTGGCTGCATATTCAGATATCTGTATGTATTTTTAGAAATTGTCAAATGCTTACTGGGTTTTAGAAAGTTCTCGTAGAATTTATTAACATTTTTAAAATTATTTAACAATATTCTAAATTTGAGATTTATGTTTGGTTTCGGTTTGTTAAAAACCGAATTATTATTTTGTAAATTTTGAGAAATTTAGCATTGAAAATTGTAATGCTTCTAACGCCTGATTGCATAGGCAACTTAAATTGCGTCAGTGATGTAACGTTTTTCCCTTTCGTAACAGTATACAGCTTACAGGAAGCTATATACAGTGCTTTCCTTTTAAATCCGTGCAATAGAGAGCGCCCTTTTACCTAAGTTTAGGCAATTAAGGTTTAGATCCAGATCATCCGCCATGTTACAAACAAACACAGTGTTTTCCTCGTAGAAGATGTTTAGAATTTCGTGTGCTAGTTACTCAAAGACTCTGTTTAATTATAATTAGTGACCTTCTCCCTACTACGCTTAATTTTTCATGGGAAAAAGGTAAGTCATAAAATGGTTTTCGATTAAATAACCTTTCCCATTTGTTTTCTAATTAATATGAGGGTAATTTAAATGCCCTCAGTAGAATAGATTTTAATCTTTCTACTTCAAAATTTGTTATAGGGTTCAGGACAATTGAATTTTATTTGTATATACCTTTTAATCAGTTGTTTTCTGTAACAATAGTCATAATTGATATTATGTAATTATTTAAATCCCCTTTGTTCCAGCAACCCGCGTAAATGTATTTCAGTGTAGGGGTTGTCTATTATCATTTATCAGTGGGACAATAGGGAGGACGATTTAGTGCAAAACCCCATATTTACTTCCTTCCTTTTATCTGCACCGGACGCCAGGTACTATAATTCGACTTGTTTCTGGTTTTCTCTCTCTATTTGCATTCAAATGTAGGCCGTGCCGGACGGAATTTAATCGATGAAGCATGTCTATCACATCTATGTTTGTATCATTTAAAAGATTTCGTTTTATCTTGAACGAGTTCAGATTTTCCCGAAGAGTAGCGAGAGAGAAAATCGGGAAGAATCCAATGAAAAAACATCGAGGGGAAAATATGGGCAACTTAATTTTTTTCCGGGCTTTTTAGGGCATCAATCTCTGCTGCTCTGGTTAACTACATTCTGCACCTGTCGTTTGAGAACAGGTTGTTTTCGGCCTTGTTTTTCTAACCTTGTGCCCCTTAGGGTGCGTTATTACCCCACATGTTTTTAATACGACCTGTCTTGTCTACATAATTCACACATGACATCTGTTTTACGTCGAGGGAATAAAATTAACATACAACCTGATTTATTATGATATTATACCTACTTCCAGCATTTTAATTTTGTAATTTAAGGATGGTTTGTGGAAAAAATACTTGTAAAGAGAAAACATGTTTCATCCATTTAATTAATTGAAAAAGGCAGATTTGTTGCTGTGGAAAATAAAAGAAAAAGGTTTTTATCTTGACGTATCTTTCATTCGAATATTCTTATATTTTTTTATCAGTTAAACATTTTTTTCTGTGTTCACCGAGTATTATCGTCAAATGTATATATTTAAAATTTTTGAAATAAATAAAACCACTCGAACGCTCCCAATACCATCTAGCACTTATAAGACTTATTTTTAAAATACAGCCTTAATATTGTAAGTATTTACCTTCAACTGACCTTTGCCACAGTTTCGCCATTTTCTTACAATAAACATTGGAGAAGAACTTCACATGTATTTTCTCATACTTGAAAAATAATTACCTTTTTTTTTTTTCAAAAATATTATATACAGGGTGGTTCAAAAGTATGGAATATTGGTTCTGGTGGCGTAAATATTGATTTTACGAAACAATACTTCAGATCAAAGGTGTTTTTCGTCGACCTTGTTAGAAAACGTCGACCCTCATTTTGTCCTCGAAAGTTGACAATTTTTGCTTAGCGGGAGACACTAGTTATTTGTTTAACTAGGCAGAAAAGTAGCAGTTTTACTGCCGCGGCTGACTTTTCGTAGCTGAGACGCAGCCAATGCTATGAATCCAACCAAGGCAGTAAAACTGCATTTCTGCCGTGCTGAACATATAATTTTTTCCCCGATTTGTTAATGTTATCGACGTCATCGTAGCCATCATGTTGCTATGACAAATTTAATGTTTATGGTTTCATAAATGTCATTGTTGTAAAACAAAAAGAAACGGATTATTAATGCCTAGGGCCTAGGCAGTAAAAGTGATACTTTAGTGACTGTCAAATGTTAATAAAAGCAAACGTTTAATGTCAATCGGCGAAAAAGTATTTTTGTTTCCCGGCGGGAGACAAAAGTGATTTTGCCTCGCGCTTTTAAATGGTTACCGTGGATACCAAAAGCTTGCAAGAGTCGTTTTTTACACAACTGACGAATACAAATAATTTAATTTAGATTAATTGTAAAATGAATGTTTTTTGATAAATTTCGCAACGTGCGTCGACAAAATAACCATATGTGAAACGCGGGAAGAAATCTTTTTTTTATCTTTGTGGCTTTATTCAACTCGCCTTCGGCTCGTGAAGTAAACGGCACACGCGGGAATAGAAGTATCACCCTCTTGCTTTGTGACACAAATAACTATTTTATTACATTTTTATTGAACTTTTCCATACTTCCACTGAAGTATAGTACGTTATGATTTCATGCAAATTTTCGAATTTTCGATTTTAACGGAAATACACGTTTTGGGGTCTAAGGAACCCAAAAAATGTTTTTAAAAATGTCTGTCTGAGGGTATATGCGTGCGTACGTGCGTGCGTGGATGGGTGGGTTCGTTTCCCTATATCTGCGGAACCCCTTCACCGAGTTTTATAACATTTGGTATGTGGAAGTTGTCTAGTTGCAGCTAGTTTTTTGTAAGATCGTTAACCTGAACCGGAAACGAAAATTAAACATGTTTTTTGCTATAGATTTGCTTATAAACACTTTTGTAAAAACAGCATTGTAATGAAACTAAAGGCAAATCAAATGTTTTTTTCCCGAATGCTGTATCTTCGAACCTAAGTCCTCTACGAATTTTACATTAATGCTCGACTACCTACTTTCAAACAGAGTATCCAATGAATACAACTTATTATTTAATAGCCCTTAATAAGTAAAATTAAGTGATGCAAAAATATTTTTGGAAATATGAAAATTGTAATCTCAAAATTTAGGACATCTTCAAATAATTATTACCCCTCAATAACTGCCCACACCATTTTTTTTTAACTTTCTGTCGCCCTCAGGGATTTTTTTTTAAACTTGAAATTTGTGAATTATTTATTTAGAAACGCAAGCGCCAATCGTTATAAACTTGAAACGATAGTCTATTTAAAATGGTTCATTAGGATAAATAATAATTTTTAACTATTTTAAAAATTAAGAAAAAAAGTTATACTTTTGAATCTCAACAACGCGTTTTCCGGAAGTAACGTGATTTTAACAATTCCTATCAATCAACTATCTCTAGTTAAAAAATACTTTTTATTCCTTGCATATTTTGGATAACTCTTTAAATAAAGTTGTTATAACAATTTTTGGCCCTAAGTAGTGAGCGAAATATCTAGCTAGCGCTTTTACGTAACTAGCCGTTTGGCGCCAACACCTTGAGTTTGGAGAGGGCGGCTTGTACCGAGTATAGATGACTAGATGTAAATTTAAATCACTTAATTACGTCAAAATAATCTAAATCTGTTTTTAACAATCACAGTACATACATGTTCGGTGTTGAAGTAGATAGGTAGTCTCATTGTAACTTGAAGATTTACTGAATGCTTCTCGTATTGTAAGAAATTATATTAACAAAATAGTTCTGTTATGAATAAACAGGTTTTGGATTATTTTCAATTTTTTGCGTATTTGTTACTAAAATGTGCCGCATACTGATAAACGTAAAATATGTCACTTCAAGATTATTTTAAAATTTTCTGAATGTACCTTGTATAAAAGCTATCTATTTTCATCTCTGGAACATTTTACTTAGTGGTGGTGTATTGTGTAGCTTATAAAGCTATCTCTACTTTACTACTTATTTAATTTTGTGTTTTAATTAAATTGCATTGTCATGTTTAAACGGTTTTGAATATCCTTATACCGCGTTTACTTAGCATGGTTATCAGAAAATACAATTGAAAAGAAGTTGTTTCAGATCTATGTTACAGGTTCAGGAAAAAGATCAAAATAGCAATATTGCTTCTAAAAAATAAAAGAAAAAAATTGACTGCGGAAGATTGTAGATAATAGCTGCCGAAGAACTGCTGCAATATTATTTAATACAAATTCAGCATAAAAACTAGTTTCCCTTTGTGACGGTTGCAGACAAATTTAAATTTGAAAAATGTCAATCTGTTTTATTCGATTTCGTACGCCGAGAAGAGAATTTTTAGCAGATTTCAAGAAATTGCGTTTTTATAAAATGATGCAACCAAAGTAACACTTTTAATATTTGTGTATAACATGTGTTGGAATTTTCCTAGATTTACTAGCAACTTTCAAGCATATGTCTTTCAGTAGGTACTTTAAATTTTTTATTTTTTAAATATTACGTCAAACGCACTGATTTTTCAATTTTAAGCAAATTTTACACCTAAAGTTTCTTTACTAACAAATTCAAGCATTTGCTTATTAATATTAATTTAACCTATCATTATTTTAATTTATTTTATTCCGGAAGAACGAAATACCCGGGCTGTAACCGATGGATTTTCCATCACATTTACTACCTATCTGTATTTTATGTATTAAATCCAATCTTTTCCACCTGTACAACTTTGGCCACGATGAGCCCACCGTTACTAGAAGCTACAACTTTACGCGGCTATTATATAAGGCGCTTATTCGTATGTACTGGTTTTTATCGGACCAGTACACTTTTCTATCGAACTAATACAGTTTTCGATGCAAAGAAGAAAATTGGCTTTGTGATGTTTGGTGGAGTAGTTGAAGTTGGAACGCAATCCAATGCTAGCCCTCATTTACGAAACAGACTCGGCGGCGGAAGCATTGTGCTGCAAAAGAGACCTCGACTTTTGATTTTAAATATTTACGTTGATTTTTATTAAATTGTGCTGTATGCAAAGGTAATATTTAAATCGTCGTAATAAAATTTAAAGTTACAATTAATTAGGAAATTGTCAAAACTTGTTTATTAATCAGTATAAAGCATTCACAATGTAAAACTCTCGAATTGCCTTTAATGTAAAAATGTGCCGGTTAAACAGCCAGTATTCATAATGAATATGATCACATTTGTTATTCTTGCGAACCGGAATTTTAATACAGCTGAAGCTGGGTAGGATGATGTCATATAAACACGTACTAGAAGATTACAATACGGGTTGCAAAATAAAATGTTTGACTAATATGAAACAAAGGTCTGTATTTTTCCATAATCGCTGATCCCTTGCATGTTTTAGAATACAGGGCGCCAATTTGGTCGTGTAACTCCTCTACTGTTCAGAGTAGGCAACACACGTTACACGTCATGGGTCGCTTTACTATTAAAATGTAACTTTATAAATGAGAACAACAGTGTGCTGCGGGTGTAGCCCACTGTGCATCTTTTCAATAATAAAATGGTCAAACAAAATTTTTTTTCGCCGATGGTCGGTAAATGCATGATATTACGGACAGTTGACGGTCGGTAAAGTAACACATTTAATGATTAGGCAGTAAATACATTGACATAATGACTAGGCAGTAAATGAATGAATAACCTAAATTATTATGACACAAAAATGTGGAAAAGAACAATATTATGTATTTATTGTAAATATTAACAGTTACATTTGTACAATCTTTAAGTACTACTGGGCTTTGTTCTTCAATATTCATTTTCTTCAATTCACTTTTATAAGTTGTATTTGATATCAGCTTTTTCTTATCACATTTGACACTAGCTTCACAAACATAGACAATTGAGAAATAAACAAACAAAAAAATCAATAGCAACGACGCTGTATAAGCCACCTTAGTGCAATCGTATTTTCATTTGTGAGTACAGGAAGAATGATCGTAAAAATGTAAATCTTATACGATCGGCGAAAAAATATGTTTGATACGGCAATAAAGCAGATTTAAAGCCAGCCGCGACTTTAAATCGTATGCTTTATTGCCTTATTAAACAAATAACTATTATCCACGACAAACTGTTGTTCTAAATTATTAAAAATATATTTTAATAGTAAAGGAACCTATGACACGCAACGTGTGTTGCCTACTCTGAAGAGTCAAGGGGTTACACTATAAAATGGACACCCTGCATGACATATCAAGAACATATCTAACTTCTTGACACAGCGTATGTATACTTTTTTAAAAAGAAGTTTACGAAAGAAACGTGAGGCGTAGTCCACGGGCTCCGTTAGTATTTTTTTTAAATATTTTGTACGTTTCAAATATGGGTGTGTGAAGGATAGTATAATATAATAACTGATAAATGAAATTTTCTTGCTGCCTACTTACGTTCTTGAATTTATCTTTCCAAATTAAATATTTGCCAACGCAAAAGTTACTTAATAAGTTTTATCTGAGAAAAACCATTATATCATAGCTTCCAACCGCTACTTTTACTTATAAGGTTTGAATTTTAAATTGTTTATTAGTACAGTACAGTACTTGTACAAGCTAATGAACTATTGTTGACTGTGTAGATCATAAAATCTGAAAGGTAAATTATGAAACTTTATCGCTCTTGCATAGTTGACACCAATGACAAAACTTACAAAATATCCATGTTAATTTTGGTTAGTTGGTATTAATTAGTAACTTTAGCAACATTTTCTGAATCGTAGACAAATCTCGGAACTCTCATAATATTAAAGTCTACTTCCTTAATTATCTCTTCTATCCAAAACTTTGTAAAAGGATACTTCTTGGATTTTGTTCTTAAGAAAGTTTTTCTCAACTTTTCTCGTTGTGCTGGACATAATTGTGTGATGTGCTACTTTCATGAGCAGATAGAAGTATTTTTTACTTCCTTTTCCCAACAATATTCCATCAATCTTAATCCATTTCGAAGTAGCGACGTCTGGTATAATCACTTTGAGGCAACAATGCAACGACAGCCAGATTTAAGTGTTGGGATTATTAAATGTAGGCCGTTGAGTTTTTAACTTAAGGTCACTCTCTTTAATGAATCAGCGCTGACCATCGTTCTCGATTTTTTAATAAAATATCCTTTATAATAACCGAACAATGCGCTCACGATCACGAGCAGTACAAGATTTCCTCATTTTCAATTCCTAACAGATTAACTCTTAACAATTGGCGTTGATTAATTTATTTCATAAAGCAATTTGGACGCATTGAAAGCAAATTGGACCGTGTCCAAGTATCATTGTGGGCGTCTTCTTCATCAATTATCACGTGGAACAGGAAATTCTCCCGTAGAGCAACTCGCCCAAGTATGACAAATATGCATGCGTCATTTATTTCCATCAGCAAAATGACTCCTTTATACAAAACTAAAAACCTCAATATTTATAATATTGTAGCGGAAAGTGTCGGTCGGCATTTTTGTGTCCGACTTTCTCGTTTACATTCGAATTTAGTCAAAGTAGAACTGCAGTTTGTCGGTTCGTGAATTCGTGATATTCTAGTAGAGTCGTGAGTGCCAAAGGTCACGCTTTTGCTTCAAAATTAGTTCCAAGTGTTGCAGTTATTCCAAGTGCAATGTAGTGGTTATGTTTGGAATCGATTAAGATATTTCCCTGGTCTTATTAACGCTTTCTTATAAAACAAAGTGAAAAGGTAACTTAATATAGGTAATTTATAAAGAAAATGGATACGGTTATTCAGTTAACTTCGCTTTGAAGTGTTTAGCCAAAAACAGTAAAGTTAGTTTTGGTTTGGGTCTTGAGGGAATATTCCATAATTCTCAAAGAAAATATATTTTGTAACTTTTGCTCGGTAAACTTAGTAATCTTTCGAACTCGCTTCTGAATATATCTTTATTTTTAATAATTTTTTTTTATTATTTATCAATAATATGTGTTTTCAGCTTCAAGTGTAGAGTAAAGAAATTTATAAATAAATAGAAAGTTATTCTTAGATAGGTAGGTCATTTAAATGCTATCTTTTGAATAAAATGCAAGGTTGTAACGATGCCATTTGACAAGTTTCTTTTAAAGCACTTTATGTCGCTCAATACTGTTATTCACTAGAATTGGTTTTAGAGAACTAGTAGGAAATTGAGGTTAATCTTAGACATCGAAGTGTTAATATTGCCAACTAAAACCCTTTTAATTTTTTTTAGTTAATTACAAACTGTCGCTGACTGTATATTTTGATAGAAGAATCCAGTTATGCCAACAGCTTATGGAAATTTCCAATACCAATGCTAATTATGTGAAAAATATTGCATTTCCTGATTAATCCACTTTTGGTTAGGTCATTAGGCAATGTATGCAGTAGGTACCGATCTGGTGTAATAATAACCCACTTAGAATGCAAGAATCACATACTTCGCATTCTTGGAAAATAATGCGGCTGGAATTTGCGGACAACTAATTCTTGCCCAATTTTTAGTTTCCCATACTTCTACTGGAATAAGGGAAAAGTTATGATTTTATGCAAATTTTCGTTTTTTAGGTTTTAACGGAAAAGAAATTTCCAATACCAATGCTAATTATGTGAAAAATATTGCATTTCCTGATTAATCCACTTTTGGTTAGGTCATTAGGCAATGTATGCAGTAGGTACCGATCTGGTGTAATAATAACCCACTTAGAATGCAAGAATCACATACTTCGCATTCTTGGAAAATAATGCGGCTGGAATTTGCGGACAACTAATTCTTGCCCAATTTTTAGTTTCCCATACTTCTACTGGAATAAGGGAAAAGTTATGATTTTATGCAAATTTTCGTTTTTTAGGTTTTAACGGAAAAGAAATTTCCAATACCAATGCTAATTATGTGAAAAATATTGCATTTCCTGATTAATCCACTTTTGGTTAGGTCATTAGGCAATGTATGCAGTAGGTACCGATCTGGTGTAATAATAACCCACTTAGAATGCAAGAATCACATACTTCGCATTCTTGGAAAATAATGCGGCTGGAATTTGCGGACAACTAATTCTTGCCCAATTTTTAGTTTCCCATACTTCTACTGGAATAAGGGAAAAGTTATGATTTTATGCAAATTTTCGTTTTTTAGGTTTTAACGGAAAAATGTCTGTCTGAGGCGGGTGGGTGCGTTCGTTTCCCTATATTTTTATAAGAACCGGCGCATGAAAGTTTTTTAGTTGCAGGTAGTTCTTTGCAAGATCGTTAGTCGGAACCGGAACCGAAAATTAGACCTGTTATGTTGGTATAGATTATTTTCTAAAAACTATTTTAAAATTTTTAATACGTAGCCGTTGTAGTGCATCTAAAGACAAATTAACTTGTTTTTTTTCAAATGCTGTATCTTCAAAATAAAGTCCGCTACGAATTTTTGAAAATTTTAAATTTAATGCCCGATTACTTAAAAACTAAATATCTAATCAATAGAAATTGTCATATTATTTTATAGACCTTAATAAGTGTAATCAAGTGATGTAACAATATTTTTGGAAATATGAAAATTGTAAATATATACTAGCGGCTCAAAATTTTGGACATTTTCAAAAAAGTGTTTTTAAAAAACTGCCAACACCATTTTTTTTAACTTTCTGAGCCGATAGAGCTTGCTATCAACTACAAATTTATTTTTTACTAATGTGCCAAATTGTACTCTGACGCCCTTCGTTATAAACGTTTATCGGTTTGATAAACTATTTGAAGTACTTTGTTAAAATCAGTAGGAATTTTCAACTATTTAAAAAAGTAAGAAATAAAACGATACTTTTTAATATCAACAACGCGTTTTCTGGCGGTTACGTGATTTTAAGTACGCCTGTCGAACTAGCTCGAATAAAAAAAATATTTTTTATTCTCTGTATATTTTTGATAACTCTATAAATAAAGTTGTTATAACCGTTTTGGACCCGAGGTCGTGAGCGCATTTTTAAATATCTGGCGCTTGCACGTCATCGGTACACGCGCGGCGCCCTACGTAACCAACGCCTTGTGCCTGGAGCGGGCTTGTACCCACTGGAGACGACTAGATAGTTTCAATCTCTTCATGACGCGATAATATTTAAAACGTAAAAAGTATGGGAAAGTACCAGCGACCTGCTTCGCCCATTTTTTAGTGAAGGACAACGAACAGTCTATTTATTTACACCTTTTATTAGGGATGCAGCGAGCAGTACTTTTTCAAAATGCCAGATAACAGATATTCGGTATCCGGTTGCTCAGCCGGATAGTCGGATACCGGATTATCCGGCATAGTTTTCACTTTCGAAGTAGTTTTATCTTAAACGTCGTAAAACTGAGGTTTTAACCGTGGTTTTAATAATTAATACGTATTTATGTTGTTTGAAATCATTTCAAAGTTTTAAATCTCATAAATGCTGATCTCAATAATATAAATTTAGTAATTTTTTTCCAAATCTGCAAAATACTGGACTTAAGGGGTTTTTGCTCTCTTGCTTTCAATTGTATTTGGTGTATACTTCCTAATCAAATTGCATGGATAATCTCTTTTAGAGAGAAGAAAAATCCCAGGCCGGATATTTCATATTATCCGGCCAAACCGAATATTTGGTGAAATGGCCGGATAACGGATAAAAACCGAATATCTGTTGCATCCCTACCTTTTATAATTGATACTAATGGCCAAGCTGCATGGTGAATGTGACCTATTTTCTGTGACACAAAAGCTGGCATTTTCTACACACGACCCTCTCCCCCACCTTCTAAGAATCAAGTTATCGCTTTACACTTTTTGACGTTATATTTTAACTTATTTTAATTGTACTACCCCGCACCCGTGTACTTCATTATTGTACATCATTTAGAATGAGAGACATTCGTTTCTTGAGACAATAGTTTTTTGCGAAAATTGTCAAATCATCGGCAAACAAAAGAACCGGAATGTTTAATCATATGGGGTAGGTCGTCAATATGCAGTAAAAACAAGAATGGACTCAATAATGTGTAAATATAACGAGAAAAACCAAGAACACACCCTAAACGTTAGCAAATGCGAATCAAATGTCGCCAATCGGGCACATTGGTGTTAGTGATGGGATATTTCCAATGTAAATAATACCATTCGATTATTGAAATATCTCGATAGGCTACAGAAATCTTTTCGAATGATTTTACGATTTTAAAATTTTTGGGTTTGTTCATTTTAGAAATGGGCGTTGAAGCAATACCCCTTACATTAGGCAGCTGCAATTGCTGAACGCAGATACATGATACGATGATTACCACCAGTCGTGGTATTATGGTGCGAATACACTAATGGAGACAGAATTTCTAGAATGCGATTGGATAAAGACGATTTTCACCGCGTCTTTCCCGCGCAAGCTATAGATAATATAATGCGCGAACACAACGAAATAAGAGTGTTTTGTCTTGAACATTACTATTTATTAGGAATATCAAACGCAGCAGTTTCCACTGCACCCTTTTAGTTCTCGTGGTCATTTTAACGCAGGTTCGTGTATGAACATTTTAATATTGCTTTAAAAAGTATAAATAGTAAGAAATATTAAAAATAAAAGACATTTATTATTATTTAGAATAATATTGTATTATCGGTGATAAAAAGAAGTAAAGGTACTCCAACTAAATATCAGACATTTTTAATTTTATCCATAAATCATTATGCGGTCTTTGAAATTCAATTTATACTTGTTGCTAAAAGATATTGACCAAACATTAAAGATGCTCGTGCTCACAGACTTTTTAAGATTCTTCAGCTAGGTACGGTTTCAGTCAGTGCACGCGAGCACCGGTGCTCATCAAGTAACGAAGCGCGCCATCCCGATAGGAGGGGAGCAAACGGTTAATTTGTCTAGCGCGCGATGTAGCTACAGAACCTTCTATTCGGTACCGCCACCATCGATGATATAAAGCGGACTTTCATTCAAGCGAATTCGAAGAATACGTCAATCTAATTTAATCTCGTGTTCTTATAGTCACTCCTGCGCCTAGAACGTTGATATAAAAATATTTATATAATATAAAAATATAATATGTGACAATTTCCTAAGTATAGACAAGTCCAGGCGAAGGGCTTCGCTCACAATTAAATTCATCTTCCAAATTTCCTTTACATATTTATGCGAGAAATAAAAAATTATTAGTTTATGATAAGCAAGACTCTATTAAAGAAATGTAGGTGGGGTTATCAGTCGAAAGTAGTAAAAAAAAACAACAGCACCTAAATTTACCCTGTTTTTTAACATACAATAAATACAATTTTTATTTAAGCTATGTTGTGATAAAGTGAATATTAACGTCAATGAAACTGGAACCGATATTTTAAACTTTCGAATCACCCTGTATAAACAGCAGATTTAGAGTTTTATGGTATTTTTTGCAAGGCTTCGGTTCGCACTTCTAAAAGTAAATTGAAATTTGATATCTTAAAACCTGCTTAGTGTTGTTGCTCACATGAGTACACATTAAGCTTGATATATAGTACGTCTGTTATAGTAGACCCTAGAAAATTTTATTAAAACGGTATTTATTTACCCGAAATTAAAGATTTGCATTACTATTAGGTTACACAATCGTAAAACAATGAACTAAAATAAGAAATTACGTAACAAAATATTAACGAAACAAAACAAAATAATTTTGTAATGTGAAGTTAGCATGCGAGTACAAATTAATATCAAGCTCTATATTGTGATCACGATACGAAAATGCATTTTTCAAAGTTGATTAAATATTTTGCTTCTCCTTTTTGAGGAAAATAAAATTTCATTGGAAAAGCTTCCGCCGCCGCTGTGGGAGTACAAATAATTTCCATTTCGTCAGTTAATCAGCGCTTATTGATTATCAATTAGGGAAGTTCAAAGAGAAATGCAGTTTTGCTCGTTGACTTGTAAATTAACGTTCAGTTCGATGCTGCTAATAATTGTTATTTGGTACTTTGATGTTCCAAATGAACCTCGGCGGTAAGTATACTAAATGAGTTATTATTAACAGTTTAATATTCAGGGTTCGTAAAAAGCCGGCCTTTTAAAGACTTCATTATTCATTAAAAAAAACATTTAAATAACAGTTGTTTGAGAAATTATGCTGTATCTCATGGTGCGTCAATTTTCTTTTTCTGTTTAATAGCGAAAACTTACAAATAGCAACTTATTTTCTCGTATTTTCTTACCTTCAGAGTCTTTCAGTTTTTAATTATATAAAATTTTGAGAAAAAGGGGAAAGTTATGTATTAGTTAGCACAGTACGCGCGGTTAAACCTGAGAAAAATTCGAACCTCGCGCAGTAGTTTAGGGAGGGATAGAGCAAACGATACAGTCCGAAGTTGAACATTGTTAACTAGAGTGTATCCGATTGTAGAACTACGAATTATAGCTGATTTAAGAAGCGACATGAAGCACAAGCGACCGAATGGAGTTGCGTGGATTTATTGAATCCGATCCGTCATTAATCCAGGTGGCCGTGAAGTAAGAAAATGTAAAACGAATCTAATTGTTAACTGCCAGATTGTTTTTTGAATAATAACTGGCGTTGTTAACTGAATCTGAACGAGTCGAAATTATTATGAAGTGGACATGGTGATAGAGGACGGTCGTACGAAGTATGTGCGTTATTTAATAATGGTCATTCCGGTCGCCATATTAATTATTTAAATGAATAGGGAAACTGACAATGCAAAAGATTTGTCTACATCCCGACATCAAAAATCAGCAAACGGTGACGATAATACAGAGAATGTTTTACTTGTCATTGAGAAAGGTTCTCGTGTTTCTACAACCCAGTTAGTTTTAAATAACAACTTTCAAAAAACCATTGTTAATTTTTTTAAGCTGCAAATTCTAAAGCCCCACAAAGTATGTATCACACAGGAGCTACCCAATGACGGGTCGTGCACACGCCAGTGGCGGCTCTTGGTGTGGTGTACTGGGAGGCATTTTAAAGTATTTTTTTGGAAAAAAAATTGTTCTTACCCAAGTTTTAGGTAGTCTTATATTTCAAACCCATCCTTTACGTTGGCAAAATGATCTATTTTTACCAACATTTTCATTAAAGTCTTTAATAGACTTTCGATAAGCACCCTCTAATAAAATTATTGTAAATTGGTACCCATATTGTGCCAGTGTGTCAAAATGCACAAAAATTTTAATGTGGTTTACCGATAAAAAATGTGTTTGAATTTTAGTTTTTAAATGTTTGCAGTCAATATCACACAATGAATGATCACAAAATAGCAGACGGTGGAAACAAGTGAAAGCATTTTGTTACATGGCATTCACAATCCAAAATTATTTTGCACGGACATCGTGCAACACCACTAAATTATGATTACACAACCAACAACTGTTTTCACACTACTGCGTCGTGTATGTGCGAATCCCGCAAATTAGGCGGCTATTGGCATGCGCTTACCACGGACAGCTGATGGCGGTATTCTCGGAAGCGCTAGGTCCGTGACCCTGAAGTTTTTAATACGCAGATACTTCTATCCTCTTTTAGCTATGTAATATGAATTTTACCGCAATAAGCTTCTATTTCACTCTTATTCATTTGAAGGCCTTTTAAGCCGGCGGCTTTATTCGGTGGCGTATAGCTGAATTGGGGACTGACAGCCAAATGACCCTCGCATAGATTTGTTTAATGCGCGCGAAATACTCAAACATTCAAACGTTTTCTGATTCTGCAGCAGCTCTTTAATAAACGTTCTCGCATAGAAATCTCATACAAAAGTTAACTATAAAGCATTTTTTAAATATTATAGTGTGTAATATGTTATGTACTCAAACAAAAAGTAATTATTTATTTTTTCTTATTCCCTTGGGAGGTCAATGACCATTTGACCCAATGGAGAAACCGCCACTGGCACACGCTTAAAATTTACTAAAGATTTTATATGGAAGTGTGCAATGACGATTCTGATTTTGAATGTTGTATTTTGTTATTTTGTCTCAACGGTACAGTAAATTGGCGCTGGCGCAGTGTCGCATATATATGTATAGCCACGGAATAACTCGCACCGGATGCAGGAACTACACACTCAGTATCCGCAAAAATTCAACATCTGGGCCGATACAATAAAAGACCATGTCATCGAACCATTTTTCATTGGTAGTAATTTTAATAGCATGCGTTATTTGAAATTGCTACAAAGTTGTACCAGCCATTTCAGTTGAAATATTATATCATGTTTATGTTTTTTGGTTATGCAACACCGAATGCTTTAATATTTAATGATTTAGTTTTAGGGGAATAAAACTGTTGGTATGAGGTTAGTGTAATGAAAGTTAAGATGGTGAATGTATTATCTTTGAATCTTGAAGTTGTGCTCTTTTGTATTGTGTTGCAGGATAAATAAATTTAATTCTACAATTTTCGCTTTGTTTGCCAATTCCAATGTTTGCTGTATTCCTGCTGAAAACAGTTGGTTTTAACAGGGTGGCGCGCCACCGCATTATCCATAGAATATTTCCTCAACTCTATATTGAGCGACCAGGGTACACTCAATGGTGGTCCATCAAGTGATCTGAGCCCGCTGCGTGTTTTCTTATGGGAACACTTTAGACACAAAGTATACCAACAGCAATTATGCTACTGTCAAATTTCGAGTGCGAATACTTTGAGCATTATCATTTTTGATCGGAGAGAAACACTACTCCGCATCTATCACGAGCGGACCAATATACTAACACTTCAAGCATACAGCGTCAACTCACTGAAACTTATCCTTTGACCGGGACATGTCTTGTTGTATTTAGAAACAGAAACTTTTTTTATTTGCATTACACTACAGAGTTTTTTAAATCTTCGGTTTACTAAACGTGCATGCATATTCGCTTTTCAAAAATTCATAGAAGGCGTTACAGACAAACTAATGGACTGAAACACGAACTAAATTACATATTATTAAGTTTTAGCGTTACTTCGTTGAAGTTCATATTGTTAATGTATTGTAAATAAAACTATTATTAACTTCAACAGGTTTTGTATTTTAGCCTTATACGTATATCGACATGTGCCATTATCAGAGGCAAGAGTAAAAGTAAACACTTAGTGTTGCTGTAGGAATAATAGAACTTCATGACTTGATCTTGGTTATCTATGTCTACACATGACTTGATTTCTTATTATTCTAAAACTCTAATAATGGTGAATTTAAGAGATCAATTTGCTCATTCAGTAAAAGTACAGTTTTTAAAAGTTTGTGAATTTCAAATTTTTTTCGCTTTGCAGGTTTAGTAGTTTCGAAATTTTTCTTGGCTGATAAGAGTGTGTACACTTAGTGAATTCCCAATATCAAATTACATCCTGATCTGACCCTTTTTAGAATAAATAGGTGTTAAAACAAATTTTCACAAATTTCAAATTAGCTGGCTGCGACACGAACCAAATTGCAGCTCATTCGCAGCTCTATGAGCTTACAAAATAACAAAAAATTGTGTAGCCAGCTAATGAGCAATGTTTTTTTTTGAAAAAATCTAAAATTTTCGAAATACTCTTTACTTTATAGTTTTTAGCTTTTCGAGAATTTTGTGCACGATAATATTGTGTCTCTATAGGGTTATTACATAGAAAATTAAATCCTAATCCGTTATTTTGTTTTCCCCGATGAATTTTTGATATACCCCTATATTCAAAAGCTCATCGAAACCGGATCAGCCGTTTGGATGTTATGGATCGCACATACCTCTATTACTATTATATAAATAATTTGTCAAAACCAAATGAACTGCGTTAAATGTATTCCCGCCGAACCGGCGGCGCTGAAACGGCATCGCCCCGAAACGGCTTCACGCCAAAAAGGCCTGGTGCCGAAATGTCTCGTTCCGGTACAACCGTTGTACTGAAAAATATTCTTAGCGTGACTTTGCACGTTCGTACTGTGTGGTCTTCGGTTGTTATGAGCAAGGAAACGACTTCCCGCTCGCAATGATAAGTACGGGTATCTGATTTAAATAATTTAATCTTAAATGTGTTGGTTTCACCGCCAACCGTTAGATGACGCCACATTTTATACGCAATATAGGAATCAAAATATATGTTGACGTGACACGTCGTATATAGAGACGGCTGTTGATATTAATCTAGCTGGCATCTTTAAAACAAATGCAAGCAAGGACTACTAGAATACAACAGTTTTTTACCTTTTCTCAAACATTTTCTGTAAGGATGCCAAAATTGTATAAGGCCGCAACTAACCAAATAATATACAACTACAACAACTTCTATTCAGACTATTTTGTTATGTATAACAAGATTCATAAAAAACTATTCCGGTACTTTTTGCTAGAGTATCTATGTAGAGTGTCCGGCAAAACCTGGTTATTTAGTTTTGAACTATTAAATATTTGGAAACATCAACATTTCTGTCGCGCCAATAAGTGATAGTTGTAAAGAAATTGACTAATGGATTTTGAACCAAGTTAAGTAGCACTGATAGTATTTCTTAACAAAATTAAGTCGGGGGTGTCAAGCCGGGCGACCGTGTTGGCCTCTACACTGGTCCCCCTTTTCCGATCCACCGGTTTAGAAATATTGTTTCTAGGTATTGCTTTACTTCTAATCCAAAATATGGAGATGTCTTATCCTGTTGAGACTGAACAGCTTCCGATAGGCTGCAAGTAATTGAAATAATTTTTGTGGGCGTCTTGTATTCAATGCGATTTGTTGTCTGGGAAATTTAAAAGTATAAGCACCCTAGTATTATACTTTTGTTGTATTACTAAGAAAAATGAGCGAAACACTTCGCCTCGACTTTCCTATACATTTAAATACATTGTTTTATATTTTCCAACACTTTCGATATACACCTGTCTAGACACGACTAGTTAAAGTAAATAGTTCTTATTAGTTGTAACATCTTGAAGCGGTTGAAGAAAGACCGACCGCCGCGCTGCAAGCATAAGGTTGGGTAAAATATTCGGACTGAATCGACGGAAGCGCGGAAATTGATATTTGAAAATATATTAATAACTCGAGAAGTATTATTTTTAGCAAGAAATTACTCTTATTAATTTGTATTTAGAATTTCAAAACCTTTCTAATTTTAAAGCCAAAATGCCACGTTTCCATTAAAAAAAAAGTTATTATTTACCGTGGCCGCCATATTAAAATTGGAAACTCAAGTTTTTTTCTTAAATACAATCGAGAAGAATTTGCCCTATAACTTTGCTCTTGGGTTTGCGAGTCTATCTATTAAAATAAAAAAGTTAGCCTACACTGAACATTAAACGACTAGTACAAGAATACAACTGCTGTAGAAAGTATGTGAAATTCTTCTAAGGATAAAAAGATTATTAAGGGTCAAAAAATTCGATTTTTTGATTTTTTGTAAAAAGATTCTCCTATAGCAAACAAAACAAAAAAACAAATTTTTAATTTTTTATCGAAAAAATTTGGGGGGAGGGGGAACAGTAGCCCCCCTAATTATGAAATTATCGAAAAAATATTATTGTATTCGGATTTTGCTGTCAATTGTGAGCTATTTCACGTTAACAGAAATATTTTATTGTCCCCCGTTAAATAAATAAAAGGGTACCAATTTTCAATTTTCAAAAATTCACAGAGGGCGTTACAGTGAAATTATAGCAATGCGCAAAAAAACAAATTGTAGAAGATTCCCAGCTCTATCAGCTTAAAAAGTTTAAACAAAAACGTGTGGGCAGTTTTTGAGAAATAGTTTTTTGAAAAATTCCAAAATTTTGGAGTGATGTCATTGCGATCGTTTTTATATTTTCAAAATTAATTATATTTCATGGTATAGTACCCTTGAAGGGCTACCAAACAAGATGTAGTTGATTCCAATCAGATAACTGGTTTTTGAGTAAATGGGCGTTAAAGTCGAAATGTTCAAAAATTCGTAGCGGCCGCCATTTTAAAGCTAGAGAGTTCGGTAAAAAATGGTTTGATGTGTCCTAAGGCCTTCTTTAATCTCCACTATTAAAATTTCCACAATTCAGTTTCTGAAAAAAATGCTACCAAAAAAACATGTCTAAATTCCGCTTCCAGTTTCGGTTTTTTTAAAAGCTTATTTTGTCGGTGAATTTTTGATATACCCCCTCATTCCAAAGCACATCAAAATCGGTCCAGCCGTTCCGGAGATATGGAGCGTAACATTTTTTAAAAATTAATTTTTGGGGCCCCCCGGCTATTTCCGTTAAAATCTCAACTTTGAAATTTTGCATGAAATCAATACTTCCCTATACTGAAAGTATAGGGAAGTAAAAAAGAATTGTACATGATTATTCAAAACCAAAACCATAACGATATTTGTTAACTCCTCTTGCTTTTATAACCGATTATGAATGCATTTCCTGTGTTTATCAAACTGGTTTTTTTGTTTTCGCATTTTTGAATTTTCACTAAGATTGTCTCTAATTTGAAACGAAAAGTAAGTAACGAATATTTTTACCATAATCTGAAAATGGAATGAAATTTAAATCTCTTGTCTAAATTTTATAATAAGGTTTTTATCTAATTTTTTTAAATCACTTTAAATCTTGAAATTTAATCCCGACAGTTGAAGTGATTGTGACGAACAGAATAAAGACCTTAAAGCTCCGCTTTCTTGTGGTAACAAAATTTTTATTTTCCAATGTTCACCCCGAATTTCTGTCTGCAGTTGGCATTTCGATGATGAACTCGGAACGTCGTTTGAGAGAACAGACGTGTATCAATTTCGCAAAGCTTCAGACGATCCCGTCAAAAGACTTTCTACCTTGAAATACTTGCGTATCATGTTCTTATTACACAAAATGGCAGCAAGAAAAAATGAAATTCTATTTCAAGGAATTCTTTTATTTTTCTTTGATACTTCTTTTGTGCGCTGCTGTCGGCTTTTAAATATATTCATATTTTTTTGTCCAGAAAATATCTCAATCTTTTTTTATTTCTATTACTCAAGTTTCGATATACAGAGTGCCCATTTAAAAACTTTTTTTAAATAGGCAACACACAATACAAGTCACTGCCGACTATTATTTTAAAACAAAATATTTCTATAATTAAGATCAGGGCAATCATGTTTGCATTAACTTGGCAGTTTACTAATCAAATTTGTCAAGCCACATTACTTGAACGGTGCAAAACAAAGATTATCGATCACTAATCTTTGGTGCAAAATGTATTCCAACGCTGACAAAGTGGACATGCTTCTAATTCTGGGTGAATGTCGAAAAAATGCCAGTGCTGCCAGTACTTTGTATGCGCAACGCTTTCCAGGTAGACTAATTTCAACAGACAAAACATTTAGAATGCTTCTTCTGAATTTACAAGAGTATGGGCAATTTTCAAAACCAAAAGTAAGGGCACGGCAAGTTACGGTTGACCATAACGAAGTAGCTGTAATTGAAATGGTTACGGATAATCCCCATACAAGTCAAAGAGCGAGTGCAAATGCCTTAAACATTAGCAAAGGTTCTGTTTTCAATATTCTTAAGGCGAACAAATTTCACCCCTACCATGTTTATACCATACACCATCTCTAAGATAGGGATTATGAGCATCGTGTTCAGTATTGTCAATTTCTTAGACGGCAATTAAACGGCAATGCGGAATTTTTAAGTATGGTATTATTCTGTGATGAAGCGAGGTTTTCAAACAACGGCATGGTTAATCGACATAACTGCCACTATTACGCCCAAGACAATCCCCGCTGGATCAGGATAACTCATTTTCAGAGAATTTGTTCTCTTAATGTGTGGTGCGGTATTATTGGCGATTTTGTAATAGGTCCACATTTATTTAATGGAAATTTAGATGGTGAAATGTATTTAAATTTCTTAATTAATGAACTACCGGCTCTCCTCCAACAGTTCTTCAAAACGTACGGAATAGCATGTGGTTTTTAAGCGATGGTGCACCTCCGCATTTTCATAGGGATGTGAGAAATTATCTTAACCAACGTTTTGAGGGACGCTTAATTGGACGAGGTGCATTGCATCCTTGGCCTGCCCGTAGTCCCGATTTGACTCCGCTAGACTTCTTTTTGTGGGGCAAAGTAAAAAATGATGTCTATGAAGTGTCCATTCGAAATGAAGAACATCTACGCGAAAGGATAATTCAATGTTGTTGCTCTATCACACCGGAAATGTTAGCTCGTGTTAGAGGTTCGATGCGTAGAAGAATTATACTCTGCGAAAACGAAGGGGGAAGGCAATTTGAACACCTGCTTCGTTAGTTTTTGTACTATGTTCCTATTAAATTGTTGTCAAATATTAAATTTGAGTTATTAAAGTAACCTTAAATTTGTAGTTAATCATTAGTAGATAGATGGACTCTAAAACAACTCTGATCTCAATTAAAAAAAAAATGATAGAAATGCATAGTGATCTGGGGGTTGCATTGTGTGTTGCCTATTTAAAAAAATTTAGGCTCGGAGTTTTAAAATGGGCACACTCTGTATGTTTAAATAATTCGACCAAGGCATGATTTTGGTAAAAATTTTCATGTTTTGTTCTGGCTGGTAACTTAAATTATTAATTACTTTCCTATTACCGAATATGGGAAACTATTTTTTTGGTTTGTTTTGTGCATTTAAAAACTTTTTAGCACTGAAAGTAAATGACGTGCTTTCACCTTTGATTAAAAGTTCGTTAGTCATTGTACATAGTTCTATTTGAAGTTTCAGGAAAGTAGTTTATTTTAGTTTCTTTTTAACAAAAATTTGTAAGGGTTGAACTGCCGCGAGAGAAGCTGTAAAACAAAAAACAAACCACTAGAACTTCTGAGCAGAACTAAAAGCTATTTGTGATGCGGCTTTGCGCTGAAAGTATGAGGTTTTTCTCTGAAATTGTCTCAAAAGTAAAAAACGTTAAAAATTAGATAAAAGCCGAGCTTTTTTGTATTCTTCGTCGAGTTATCCTAAATTGTAGCTGATACCATTTGCAAGAAAATGTCTTCTCTCTCGTATTTTATTTGGAACGTTCGGATCATTTCCTTTATCTCGTTGTCAAGCCCTTTGTATAATGCAAAGTACCCACTCGAATATACATACGAACCGTGATGTTTCAAATTGATGCTTGCTTGGATTTACTGTGAAACATGGAGCTAGCTATAATTGATATTGTCACGCATTGGTTATTTTTGGTTATATAATATGAGATGATTTTGTAGCGTAATGTTTGTTTAACGTGCGCACTGTATAATTAATTTAAATTACTTTTTTTTTTTGCAGACAGTGATGGCACCAACCACGACGATTGAAACCGTGACGATTACGCGCCCTTTAAAGGTAACGACATTACTTATTTATAAAAAAATTGTAACATTTTCGTTACAATTATATTGGATCTACATCAGAAAATAAATGTTATAATAGATAAGCAGAAATCGGGATATTAACGAAGTCGTTTGCCAAGTCCTACCAACTTCTATATTTAACTATTTACATTTTTATCAAATTGTTGTTGATTGAATAATCAGTTTTACTAGGATAATTCTACAGGATTGTATACCACGTGCAGAGTCTCTTAAATTACAGTGTTAAATTGTGGTAGTAATTTTCAAATTTTATCTTTTTTTGACACTTTAACTGGAAAATATTTAGCTGATAAAGTAAATAGTTTATTGGAATAAATCACAAAATTATTACACGTATATGGAACACCGTTTTACTTTTTATTAAACCTCTCGTGGCGTGAAACAATGTTTTTTGAAGTTGGGATTTAAATTTTTGGCGGCAAAACATTGTTCGACGCCAAAAGTATTTAATTACTTCAAACATTAAAAGAAAAACATTTTGTGGGGTGAATAAATAATATTTGACGCCAATAATTGCTTTTATGACGTCGGCAAGTGATTTCAGACATCTATATAAAATTATTTTCGGTGTCATAATTGATTTTTTTATGTAGGACTATACGAAACGTTATTGAGTCATTAATAAATAAACGGATTTTTTTGACAACAAATCGGAAAACTTTGCTATGTCAGAGCAGGGCAACTGACCTAGTAGCGAACTGCCAGTAGTCTTAGTCGGTCGCTAACTCACTAGGTACCCGAAATTATTTACGCGACCGTTTCGGCGCCAGGACGTTTCGGTGCCGAGACGTTTCGGCGCAAGTTCGTTGCGGTGTGAGACCTTTCGACTCCGGCCGTTTCGGCGCGAAACCGTTTTGGCGCCCTGGATTCGGCGCGAGGATATTTCGGTGCGAATACGTTTAATGCAGTTCGTTTGGTTTAGGCACCTTTTAATAGTTACTATTTAATACGTAAGTTAACGTATCTAATAGTAATAATAAAATCAATGATTTTAGTCATTTTTGGTTTGTTTTGATATATTGTTTTTTTTCATTTATTTTCATTTTATTCTTATATCGTACATCAAAATTTAATAAACAACACTAATAATGTGTCTATGTGGTGTATAAACAATTTGTTTAAATCCAATTGTATTCGCGTCGAATCGGTGGCGCCGAAAAGACTTCGTGCCGAAACGGCCGCCGTCGAAACGGTCTAGCACCAAAACGGACTTGCGCCAAAACGTCCTGGCGCCGAATCGGTCGCGCTGAATCAGCGGCGCCTAAACGTCCTATTGCGTATTTGATTTGGTTACTACAATAGTGCGCTTTATACGAGGTTTTAACAAAACGGGCGCGGTTAGTGCATACTAATTTTTTAATAGTGAAATAGTATCATAATATCATTTCCACACTTACATAGATACTTTAGAGCTCGCTAAACAAGAAGGTGGTACTACAGAATAACGGAATGTGTTATAACATATATCTAATGCGCTATCTTTTAATAGTTAGCCTTAGTTAGTTTAGTTCCTACCCTGGAAAACGAGTTTTGCGAGTAGGCTAAATATTGGTTACCACAGCATAAAATTTTAGTGAAAATAGCCCCAGTTAAAATATTTGCTGATTGGGATAATAATTTTTATTGGTTTCATATTTGCTATCACTTCAAAAATATTGGTAAATGTAATTAGTTGATGCTTACGGTCGTTATTTTGTAAAATTCCATAACAGTGAACAATGGAAATAAAACAATTTGGTCTAATTTCACTAATTTTATTTGGTCATGTATCCTGTTAGCTGGCAGAAAATGGGGTAATTATTTACCGAAGCCTGAAACATTATAACTTGATAATTTTTCGTCGAAAGTTCTTTGTGCGGAATTGTTATTAAATAATGTAATTCGACAGAACATTATGGATATCGCATGTGCAAAAGAGTATCTTATGTTTCCGGCAGGAGAAACATGGAAAAACGTAGCCATGCGGTTCATTTTAAAATATCTCGATTGTTTATTCACACCATCGCGTTACCAGTATTAAAATCTTATAAAATGTGGTAAATTCACTCCCCCTTTTGAAAATGTTTAAGAAAATTTCTGAAATAGCGGCTACAGAACGATTACAGTGCGATTTTGTTCTAAAACACGAAAATTTTTTGTCAGGTGTAAACGAAACCTGGTTCAACCCCCATTTTTCTGTATTTATTAAGATACTCGAATGAAATTTATTCGAGTAATTGAATTTTATGGATATATTACCCATGCCAAATTCCATTCGTTTATCTTAATAAATAATGAAATAAAGATGGGTGAACCATGTTTCGTTTACACCCGGTGTGTAGGGAAATGTTAAGAATTCCTGCAAATTAATTACGTTAACAGTAAACATTTGTCCGCGTTGTTTATGTCATGGTCGTATAAAAATGTTACAATGAAGCAATTTCTAGCCTTTTCTGCGTTTTCGGTGATTTATCATTTATACAAAGTTTATCCGGGGTATTATTTTGACGTTACAAATGTATTAACATAACAATTACAGCTTTAAATAATCCCAAGAAACCCGTAAGTTGTCCTACTTCTGCGTTCGCTAAGTCGTAATTTTAAAGCTAAATTACGTAGGAGTAGTAAAAATTCGGCAAAAAAAACTTCAATGTTTACGAAAAATATGATTTCTATCTTTCTGGCTTCAGTCAACAATAACTGAAAATATGGTGTCTGACAATATTATTCATTTTTGGCGTCACTAAATGAATTCCTAATGTCAAAAAGTGGTTTACAGGATTTAGGAGATAAATATTCTTATCTAAGATTTGATGATTATTATTTCAAACGTCTGAAATTCAATTTGTGACGTCGAAAATTTTAACCTTAGAGTTCTTTAACGACTCGGGGAAAATGTAATTTGTCCCAGTTGTCCTAAAAATCCTAAATTTATGAAAAAATGCAAATTGTCCTTAAATTTGTTTAGAAGTCCTAAAATTCCTAAATATGTACTATTCTTCGATATTTTTTTTGTGGTTGATGACTTATTCTACTTTTAAACAATTTTAATTAAAATTTACCTTATCAATAATTATCGGGGAAATAACCTTTAAAAAAATCCGAAACCGGAAGTGGAAGCTAGACGTGTTTTTTTTGTAAAACGAATTTTCTAACTAAAACTGGAATCTTATAGAAGTTTTTAGGACAAATCCAACTTTTAGCCGAACATTCTAGCTTTAAAACGGTGGCCGCTACGATTTTTATGATAATTGTGACATTAGCGCCTATTTACGCAAAAACAAATTGACAGATCGATTCAAATTTTTTATTGTAATAGTCCTAAGGAACATAAATTGTGTATGCTCATAAAGCTGGTAATAAGCAACAATTTAGTTCGTGTCCCAGACCGCTAATTTCATTCATTTCATTGTTGGCTCGTAAGACGTTAATACTGAAACTATGAAACTGAAACTATTTCTAAAGTATAGGAAAGTCCAAGCGAAGTGCTTCGCTCATTATTATACAGTGTGTCTACTTAAGTTGGCAGCATATGGAAAACTTCTTTATTATTCGTTTTGGGAAAAAAGTTATTGTTTATGAAAAGTTCTGCATGGTGCTAAACCTAAAATGTAACTTATCAGATGTCAAATTTTCTTAGTCATATACGGGATTCACAGAAAATATGAATTTTGCTCAAGAGTAAAGTACTTTTAGTTTGGACAATATCAAAAACTGTTATAAAGAAAAGTTATTTAGAATTGAAAACTAGCTTTACATATACAGTTATGTCTACCTATTGTTAAAAATATGATTTTGTAATTTTTCCCATTCTCTACCATACAACAGTGATACATGCACTACTCATTGATATTAATACATTTCTAATCAAAGTTGCCAGGACAGTGACATGTCATTGAACGTCTAATTACTTTAAAATTCTAAATAAGTAAAAATGCCGGTGCATTGAGTTTGGAAGAAAAAGTAGAAATTGTGTTAATTGTGGGTGACAATAATAAAACGCATCGGGAAGCAGCTCAAATATTTAATAACAGATATCTAGGCAAAAATGTACACAATACAACAGTAATGAAAACTATGAAAAAATTCAAAACATATGAAGATGTTAAAAATAAATTTAGTAACAAACGTCGAAAACTCGTTCCAAGTGAGGACACTACTTTAAATGTAATGTTATCTACAGTCGCAGTCAGCCTTTACGTCCCACTGCTGGGCACCGACACTCTTCTCTGCCACGCACTCTCCTTAGCGCTAAGGTGGAGTACGGGGGACCTACAGTTTAACGTCGAATCCGAACGACTAAATACCAGAGAAGGTTTCAGGCATTAAGACTCCACGGCTGCCTACACCGGATTGGGGAATGTGAGTGGCGGGTTGCGGCATAGATTTTTATTGCTGCATGGCTTCGGCGGGGAATCGAACCCTAGACCTTTAGCGTTAGAGGCTAAGCGCTTAACCTCTGAGCTACCACCACTCTATCTCTATCTACAGTAGAAAATCCTAAATATTCGCTGCGCAAAGGTTATCAAATTTGTAATGAATATAAGAGATAACTATTACTAATATGTGCAAAATTCATATTTACTGACATGACTGAAAAAATTTGACATCTGATGGTTGCATTTTAGGTTTTTGACCATGCAGAACTTTTTATGGAGAATAACTTTTATTCCTAAAACTAATAATAAAAAAGTTTTCCATATGCTGCCAACCTAAGTAGACACACTGTATATGTTATTATTTTTACTCTCTCATTAAGAAGATATTGCAATTGGACAGAGTGTTTTTTTTCAGTTTTTTTGGTGACTCCTGTAAATTTTGCAACGATCCCTAAATGACCCTCCCCCCACCACCGGTTGGCTCTAAACCATCGTTTCTGTCTTGTTTCAGACCTATCGATGTTCTCTTGTAGAATATACTAGTATATTAGGTTCGTTTATATATTAAAGTCAAAGAGGTATCTTTAAGTTTTGACACTTTTTAAAATACAGGGACGGATTGCTGACAAAGAAACAAATCATCTCAGGAGGTGGCAGCACAGCACAATAGCCGGTTTATCTTTACACTTTCGACAGTTATCGAACCAATTTTTCGACATTCTAAAAATCAGAGCACGGTGGTTTATATGTCAACTATTTTTTACATAATATTTGTAATATTTCCAATATAGTCAACTTATAAACAGAAAAAAAAATAAACGTATTTATTGACTTTAATTTTTGCTTGATTAAAAATAGAGATATATGTAAAAAAATGTCCTAAAATCAAGTAAAATTTTGCCCTATAATCCTAAGAAAAATATGAAAAACCCTGCTTGAGATCCCTGAATTTTGTTTTTCATAGTTCAGGACAAAAAATAAAACGGCATTCCATTAACATTACAAAATGATGTACTAAATCAAATCAAAAAGCGGATTTGGCTAATAGATCAGCGATAAAAGATTATTTGAATAAGCGGGTCATGATGGCAACCTTAACAATATTTAATTAAGGAGCTTCTGTATATTCCCAAAACAGATGGAAATTAGTTATTTGTAAGAAGTATTGCATCTAATGGTTTTATTGATACATTTCATGGTGATGGATGTGAAGGTTCTCCTTAAAAGTTAAAAGCTAGTGACTTTGAAATAAACTGGCTATCAGCTAAATAATCGGCCAGAAGAATTATTCAGCTAATTCTCTAGAAGGTAATTTTCGGTATAAAATTGCAAAAGTCTTAAATATGCAAATATAATTCCTAAAGTGTTTGAGATGTTTTTAAGAACTAGGTAAATTGACCATAATTTTTGGAAATGATAACAATTTTTTCGAAAACTGCGTATTAAGTAGAACTTGCTTTGCAGATAATGAGGAAAAAAAATTACAGATAATTAAGAAAACGTTACATTTTATAAATTAAGATAGTTTTGATATTTCATGGCAAATCGTGACGTATTGAAAATTTCAGGTTTTATCACAGTTTTTGTAGATTTCAGTAGAGTAGTGAGACTGAATAAAAACGTTGGATTAGCAAATCCTGCAATTTCACGGTACTTTAAGTCTAGCATTTGTTTTAACTAATAGACTTCACGGTAGTAGTAAAATTCCAAAAGCTGCCTTAATAATAGTGGTAGAATATACGTTTCAACTATAAGTAAAGTAACATAATAGAACATATTATATTCGAAGATAAAGTAGCGATATAATTTTAATTCCGAAACATTTCAGAAATTACACGTTTTGTAAAAATGTTTAGAATTAGAAGAAAACAGTAGATATTTCCGAAAATATCTGTTAAGAGTTTGTGATCGTGCAGTGTCGTAGATATTTTTATTAACAAATTTTAAATGTGTTATTTAAAATTTATCGAGTATGTATGCTTGATTACTTATTTATTTGCGATGATCGGTGTCGGACCTACGTTGTGTTTTAATTATTGCTCATGACTAATTTACCCTGTCTTTATCGAGGTTAAAAAGAATAGGATTTTAAGCTGATTTAAACAACAGTAAACCTTTTGAAGAATTTATTTACTTATGTGGTGCAAATATTGGTGTTATGAGTGCGAGAACCATTCATATATAATTTGCCGGTCAGTTGTATCGAGTGATGTTGCCAGTCCAAATATTTACCCAGTTTTACCTATACTGATATTTCTATTTGGGACTGTTTATAAATGTCGAGTATTGTGCAGTTTACGTAAGTAACTGGATGCTCTTCATAGGAACAGCGTGTGCTATCACTCATTTGTACTTAATACTCTCAGCCTGATTAGGTCTCGTCCTAACAGCGCCTTGGCCGTTACGCCTAATTCCCGAAGGACAATAGCGCCGCTTTGATACGCCTAATCAGGCACACCGACAAGAATAAGCATCTACGCCTAAGTTTATTTGATTTTGGCAAACTGCTCTTCGTAGCCCAAAACCCACGAAGATAATATTTTGTTTTAAAGCTGCAAGTCCCAGACTTGTAATACTGTAACAGAATGTTAGCAATAATGCTTCCAAACTGACGTTAAGATTTCAGCGAATTGAGTGATCTTTGAGAATCAGAAGATTAATACCTTCCTTTAGGGAACATACTCTTTTATTAAAGTTCATGCCCATCCTCCAAGAGGTTGCACTTGTTTCTTTTTCCAATAAAATTACAGCCCCACTCTTTTTTAATTTTTTATTGGATAGAAGTATCAATAAAATTTTGTCTCACACTCTCAAGCTTTCTTGAACACTTGTGGTTATTAAAGCTGTCAAGTTTCTCCAATTTATGTTGATAACTACAACCCAATATTTACCCTAATCCCTAAATGCGAGAGCGTGAAATTTTAAATATTAGATTGGCCCCAATAATCCACACCACAGGCGGCAAACTCATTGACACATGTTAACATGTAAGTCCGTATTTGCCGAAAGAAATATAATATTCCTGTAAATAAATCAAAGTAACTAGACAAGTGCATTACGTTTTCGGGAAGCTCCCACTTTAAAGTATAAAACAATACAATTAAATCAAAATCAGATACAAATTATTTATTCTCGGGCAGCGCACCTTTACATTAACGTAACATAATAGTGTTAGGAGGAGTATATATTAAAACCAACATGTCCTAACGAATATGCTTTAATAACTGCCTGTTCCCAACCATAACGACATCGTGTTCTCCCTTCAGCTACACAATTCAAAAACTCATAACATTCCATATAACTTTAAAAGAACCATAACATTGAATATTTATTAATGATCTAAATATAGGGTACCTTCAGGTCCTGGACGTGATTCTCTCGAGTTTGGTATCAAATGTCAACATGTGTGAGAGTGACCTATAACAATAGAACATATTATATTCGAAGATAAAGTAGCGATATAATTTTAATTCCGAAACATTTCAGAAATCTCCACTTTTTGTAAAAATGTTAAGAATTAGAAGAAAACAGTAAATATTTTACCCTTTCCGAAAATATCTATTAAGAATTTCACGCATAACAGAGCATAAATGATTAAATTGTGCTTTAGTTTTAATGCTAAAGAGTCTAAGAACCATAACATTGATTATTAATGATCTAAATATAGGGTTCCTTCGGGTCCTGGACGTGATTCCGTCAAGTGTAGTATCAAATATCAACATGTGTGAGAGTGACCTCTAACATACGATTTTTACGTTTCAGCAAGGGATTTGTAGTCTTAATAATACTTTTTTTGTCGAATATTAACATTTTCAGGAGATCTGTGATAAAAAGAATCATGAAAATGCCATTGATAATTTTGTTAGAAAATTATAGTCTTGAAAAATTTAAGAATTATTCTAGAGAAAATCCTAGAACCACAGAATATTTTTACGGAAAAGTAAGTTGATTTAACTTGAACCCCTTTTAGGATCTGAAATTTTCGGCCGAATCAGTACATTTTCCAAATACAGTTGTCACATTGTAATCGATTTATCGGGTAGGGTTTAAAACAAGAATCCACAAACGCTCCCACATCCGCAAAGATTTATAAGGCGAATGAATGTATTCCTGCATTACCCGGAAACTGTATAATAAGACTAAGGTTTGGTTGGGTTAAAACGAACAATATACCGTTTTATATACCGCTTACCCGCCAGTATTTCAGTTTGTGGTGTGGCAACGAATCAAGGCAAACGCAACAGAATCGAAATTTTGCTAACTCTGTAATAAATTGTAATGAGCTTTGTGCAATGCATTCGCAGGTATTGTTTGTACGGGGAGAAAAATAATTCCCGATTTTCAGATAATTCAGTTGCAGGAATGCGAACAATAGATAGATACACAATTAATGAGTTGGTCGCAAGTTCGTTTAAACCTTTTGTTTCCGACGTCAATTTATTATCTGGCACTAAAAGAATATGTTGCTTGTAATGAATAGTTTCGTTTATTAACGTGTAAATTGTGTGGGTTTCGGGTAGGTGTTGATATTGAAAAGGGTGGGTGGAACGCAATCCGGTAGTTCACACGAAGCCATTCAAACTTTTGGTATTATGGTATTTCTAAAATTCATTATGCAGCTAAAAATAGAAGAAAAGTGTTTTAAACTTAAAATGCTTGCAATTTCTCTGGAAAATGTATTGAATATAATAATTCATGAGGCATAATAAACGGATTTATGAAACCCACATACGACCATTTTCAACGTTTTTCCAAGATATAATTTTTAGTGATGCTTAACAAAAATATTTTCCGTGGTAATTAAAATTATAATTTCCAAAATTAGTGGCTGCTTCTGCAGCCAGGGATGGATTGGGGGTTATCAGGGCGAAAATGATGTACGCAGTCGGCAAAGCGTAACGAACAATGCGAGCGGCAAAATGTTGTGAGTATTTGTTGTGGTAACGTTGGAACTAGAAGTGGTCCATTTTCTGGTTATTCCAAGATTCCATATTTTTCGAACAAATCTCCCAGTGGTGTCCTTATGGCCAGTTCGCCGCTGTCTACAACTTGTTCGTTAACAATTATAAAGAGAAGATAAACGATTTGCAAAAATTAACGATTAACAAATTTCAATTTAAAATATATACTTAAGTTGTAGAATATAGAGTTGTACTATTAATCTGTGGTAATTAATGTTTTTAGTATTTTTTTTTCTTTTTTCTATTATACCCCTTTTACGTTTTAGGTTTAGAGGAAAATTACACCTTTCAAATTTACTAGGAACTTTTCGTCCAAGCATCTGTTTTTTTTCTAGTTTTTTTTTGCAAAATTTCTATTTATAAAAAATAAATATTAAACTAATAGGTATCGGTAGTGGAATCGCATAACAATAACATCATAATTTGGTGATAGGTTTTGGCGGTAACACTTATTAAATATTTAATTTAAATGAGTTGAAATTTAGTAAGTTGTCGTAGGTGCAGTTGTGATATTGAGGAATTTGACTTAATAATAAAGACATTTAAAGTGGACGAATAAAACAATTACATCGAATACGTAAAAAGCAACTAAAAATGAAGTAGATTTTCTCAATAACGTATTGTATCTACGACTGCTTCGATAAGGACTTATTATGTCATTCATTTGGGTTAGGTAATGAAGTTCATTATCTCACTAGTGACATAATAGATTCATTACCTAACTCATTTTATTTAAACAAACTAAACTGAAGCTTTGTTTATAAGAAAACTGGCTGGTTGCCATAGTATTGAACAAATCGAATCTATCTCGTTCCTTTCATTTTAAGACAAAAGTATTTTAAAAGTGACATTTGCAAATAAATTAATGCGAATTGTCAAATATCATTGCAAGCAAAAAATTCAATTTTTTAACAAATTTTGAGCAGTTGTAGATAAAATTGTGTATGTCACACGTGGGATAATGCATTATTACGGCACTCGCTTGATTACACGACTCGGTCTACGACCTCGTCGTGCAAATTTCAAACTCGTGTTATAATAACATCCTTATCCCAGTAGTAACATAAATAACTATTATTTCATTGTTTCTCAATCCGACTTCTCATTATAAGGTATACCTTCCAATCTGTATGATCTATGATTTTTTCATCTTTTTGATTTTTGTACATTTTTATTTTATACTGCAACGTTTTTCTTAAGATTTTTTAAAGTATTATTCTTTAATTTATTTGTTTTTGAATTGTATCAATGATTTCCTATCGAATTTTTTTACTTTTGTTCGTCAACTGGCAAATTTATAGTATTCTTCCACGTACTACTTATTGTTATTTTGAAAACTTTTGATGAATATTTTCGCCGTGCTGTATCATTGTACGACTTCAACTTCCATTTCTTTAATTGTAACTGTTTTACAACTTTTTATTATTCAAGTCTCACGATTTTTACTTTCCTATACTTATTATGTAGTATTGATTTCAAATTATCGATTTCGAAATTATGACGGAAATCCATGTTTTGGAATCTCCAGGAAACAAAATGCGGTGTTTAAAAATGTTCGTTTGCGATTGGGTGATATACCGTTCAAACAATCGGGCCGATTTCGATGAACTTCGGAAAGTAGGAGTATACCAAAAATTCACCAATAACATAACGTTAAAAAAATCATAAACTGAAGAAGCGCAAGGTTTCTACGAACCAATTTTTATACAAACTTGAATTTTGTGATATCATAAGTGGAATCTGATAGTATATACGTCTTGGCGATAATTTAACGTTTTTATGGCGGTCACTACGATTTTGTAAAAATTTTTACTTTAACGCCTTATTACTCAGAAACGAACTGCCAAATCGGCATAAACTTCAAAGATTATAATAGTCATAAAAGACGGAAATATTACTATCTTAGAAATTTGTTGGATATACATATGATAACTGAAGTGAGTTCTAAAAATTTAGGACATTTTCAGAAAAATATTGGTAAACTAGCAAGCACCTGGTTTTTAAACTTGTAGGCGCGTAAGGCTTCGGATGACCTACACTTATTATGAATTTTTGCAAACCGAAAATTCATGTCTATGTTTAATAAGTAATAAGCTTCGTTTACATTATAGCGAACATAAGCGAACGAACGAATGGATTCGTTCGTTTGGTAGGGTTCACCGTTTCTTGTTTACACTTAGCAGAGCATTCGCAGTTGTTGATCCATACATTCGTAAGCATCATGTGGGATTCGTGTTGCACTTCTGCAAGGAACTGCCGAATGCTCGTCTACGTATTTAAACTGTTTACACAGAGCACGAATTTTCTTTGATGATTCGCTTATTTACCGACACCGGCCGGAACATGACCGATTGCGAACGAATTCGTTCGTTCGTGTACTATTCGCCGTTTACATCTAGCGAATTGCTACGAACGAGTTCGTTCGTTCGCTTATGTTCGCTATAATGTAAACGAAGCTTTAGGGAGCATAAACGGATGAAGAAATATTTAGGTTTGTTGATTTTTCCCAGTATTTGGCTGGGTGGTTGATTTTGGTCTTTGGTTTTTATTCATACCAAGAAATCTTTTTCTCGAAAGTCAAAATATATATATTTTTTTCTCATGAAAGAAAATTAGTTGTTTCTTTTGTGCTTCCACTGCTGTTAGGTTTGGGGCTACGATTAGAGAATACAATCCCGGGATCTTGCTTCTCGGGATCTCGACTAATGTTTGCGTTCGTAAATCCCGAGATTGGAGCTTTTGCAATCCCGGGATTTTCAGGACCAAAAACTAGCCTGTTTTTTACTGCAGAGAATGCAGCTCACGTACGAGTTTTCCTTTTTAAGGACAATTCAGCCGACAAGCATGGAGTCAGAAAGAGGGTTTTTTACCGCTGGAGCATTTTGTAACAGCATCAGATCATGCGTCGTTATTTTCAAAATTCTAGAAATAATTAAATTTTTATAGTAATTTCCTTGGTTTGTTACCAAAAATTTTTGTTTCTTTAATAAAACTAGATGTTAACGCACAAAACTGAGTTTTTTCTTATAGTTGATCAATCCCGGGTTTCCGGGATTTTTTGTTTTTTACCCCGAAATAGAAACTTCCTCTCGGGATTGTATCCTCTAGCTACGACATTGTACAGTAGAAGTTCTTTAAAAATAGCCAAATAAAAATGTCCAAAGTATAGGAAAGTCCAGGCGAATTTTTTTTCATGCAGGTATAAAAAATGTCTTGTTTATTTCTGCTATCTTTGATTATATCCTTTAGGGTATAGTCAATGCTGCTGTATATATTTTCATTATGTTCTCCATCGTTTTCAAACTGACTTATTGTGTTTTCGCGTATGAAAACACAATGACATATTCATAAAATTGTTTCATGTAGTACTTTTAAATCCCGTGACCATTCATATTTTATGCTTATGAACTCCGTTATCTCTCGACTCGAAATGATGAAGCAGCTGACCAAATAAAAAATACGTAACTAAGTGAGCTCGCAAAAGGTAAGGAATTATATTCAAAGGAATTATGCTATAATTTATTATTAATTTATTGCCTCATACTTTTAATACTATAGACTAAAAGTTCGGACACTGGTTATTTTCATATCCGACTTTTTACTCCCCGCCTCTCCAATAAAACGCATTTCTACATGAACCAATTTTATAGGTAAAATTGTGTTGTCTACATCGTAATAAATAATAATACACGCTGGTAGAGTTATACCTGTTTTATTTGATTTTACTTTTTTGTTATGATTTGTAAATTGTTGAGCACGATATTTCACTCTGATTTTGTTGCATTATTAATAAACTTATTCAATTATTCAAACTCATTATCTTGTTTTTACTTTTTCCAATAACGCCGAGCGTGCTAAATTATTAGTAAGGGTAATAAAGGCAATTAAGTCCTAGCTTATCTCTCGACAGATTAAATTGCAAAGCCGAAATCCTAGCGCGTTTCCTGCAGTTACAGTTTGTAGAACAAGAACTAATGAAGGTATCAATTAATGAATTTAGACGACAAAACGAAGTGTTCCTAAACGACTCGAACGGGAAGTTTTATGGAATTACCTCGGGACGTGTTTATCGCCTTAAATATTTCCCATTTAGAAAGTTTAGATTTTGACAACTTTAATTTACATCAAGAAATTTTAGATCGTAGAGAAATTCGATAGGCATCGCCCTTGTTCTCTGATTAGGTGGAAAAAAGGTGAAGGCACAAATTGTCTCATCGATCGGGAGTTGTCGCGAAAAATAAGGGATCACATTGCGTTTGTATAGGGGGCCATGAAATACGGTTTGGATTTTATGGCTCCTCTAGCTGGATAAGCGATTGCCTCGTATTTGATTGCGATGTTCTTCGTGGCCAAGGAACCAAAAGAAAAGCAGTAAACTTTTACCTTAAGTGCTCCTTTCAAATCTAGCTTTTCAGATGATTCGCCTTGATTTTCTTGATTTGAACACGAAAAAAAATATTGACGGTGAAAACAAAAAAACTCCTGCGACTCAAACAAATAAGTAGATATATAAAATCCTTAGCGAGGCTGCTGTACTCGAAATAATTTGGAAGACTTTTTAACAAGAAATTTAATGAAGAAAAAGTTGCGAACTTAATCGAATTAATTAAGAAGTTGCAAATATTCTTACGTACTTGATTAAAATAAAGATGGTAAAGTCTTCTTTAATTAAATTTCTATTCAGAAAGTGTTGCTAAATGGAAGTTTTTCATTTTTCGTCTAGGACGTGCTCTGAAAATAGGAATTAATTGAGATTTTTCTATATTGCCGTTTCATAATTTCAGTTGCGACAGCTTTAGTTTTTAATTTAATTAGCAGAGCCATAAAAAATTTTAAAGTATTCAATTACTTTTATTGGTTGATCTCTGGCCTGGTTTATTATATAAAAGCACCTACTTTTTTGCGGAAATGTATAAAGTACTTTTGGTGAACTTTAAAAAATAACGGATGGATTAAAAAAATGTAGTTTGAACATATTAATGTAACTGTTTAAATTTATTATGCCAATTAAGAAAAAATAATTCTGCAATTTTGTTTACTTTAATTTCAAAAATCGTTTATGTCACCGTTTAGGTGATCTAGGATTAGGATTGGAGATTCAAAAAAAATATCTTTAGAATTTTCAGAGAAATTGTGATGTAAGTCAACAAAAATATTTTATCTTACATTTTACAGTTCTAAGGGCCGCAGGCCTAAAGAAGTATGACATCGTCCTTGTGTATGGGGAAGTATTGATTTCGAGAACATTTTCGAAATCGAGATTGTGACAGAAATACATGTTTTGGACCTCCAGAAACCCAAACAAGTGCGTTTAAAAAATGTCTGTGTCTGTGTGCCTGTGGGTGGGTATGTGTGCTCTATACACCCAAACGTATGATCCGATTTCAATGAGTTTTGGAATGTGGAGGTATATCAAAAATTCATCAGTTTTTTTTGGTAGCATTTTGTTGCGAAACCAAATTTTATGAATTTGAAAACGAAACCCAATACAAGACTTTAGGGCACTTCCAACGCTTATTTTCCGAACTTTTTAGCTTCAAAATGGCGACCGCTACGAGTTTTTGAAAATTTTTACTTGAGCGCCTTATTGCTCCAAAACAGGTTAACAGTTGGGCTTTACATATTTTATTGTAATAGCCGTAGAGATGTTACTGTGCACAAAAATTTACTCAAAAACGAGTTACCAGATCGAGATGAAATTTAATATTGGAAATGCCCTAAGGGTACACAATGTTACAAGCTACTAAAATTTTTGCAGCTTAAACTGTAAAGTAAAAAAAGTATTTTAACTTTTTCAAAAAAATACTGCTCAAAAATTGGCCCCACAATTTTTTTAAATTTTACAGTGCAGTTGAGCTAGAAATGAGCTACAATTTGGTTTAACACTAATTTCGTTTTGACGCCTTCTTTCAATTTTTGAAACCGAAAATTCCTGCCTCTTTTTTATAAACAGGGGACTATAAAAATGTGTATCTAAAGTAAATTGCTCATCAGTAATAGTAGAATAAGATTCAGAACTTAATTTTTAGGTGCAGCATATTTAGGGGGGTGGGGGGTAATTTTTCCTCATCTCTAATTTTGGAAATCGAATTAGTCTTTACGTTTTGCGTTGCTGTTTAATCCTGAGGAATTTTCCTTGTTCCGTGATAATAGTCAGTGTAGCTTTGTACCGTGTGGAATAAGTGGTTAGCAGGGTTTTATATTTAAATACCTTACAACTCAAAACAGTTCTTAGTTAAATGTGCTGTAATTATTGTGATTAGATGTATAAATGTAATTATGTTGATTGAAAGTATAGGAAACTCCAGGGTGGCTTAGTTGATTTCTACGAAATCTGGTATTGTTATAATTATAACCCTAAAAGAGACAAATGCCTTTGATATGAAAGCTTTACAAATTTTCAAAATTAAAGTTTTCCAAAAATTTTGTATAAGATTTTCCATTGAAAGACGATTATTTACTACAAATTCAGTAAATTACATTTGTTCTCAAAACATTGAAATTAATGTGCATCAAAAACCCGTTTCTTATCCTTTTAAATAAAGGACTGGAAACCCTACATGCGGGAATGTTGGGCGTTGTGTCCCTAATAAGTTCTGATTGATCAGACCATTTTACACGAGCCGGGGTAGGCATTATGAGTCTTTTTTGGGCTATGTGGTCACATTGGGCTTTATGGACTTGTAGCAGTTTGGGCGTTATGTTCATAGTGGGCATTATGGGCCTCCTGAATAATTGGGCGTTATGGGAACATTGGGCATTGTGTCTCTAGCTATTATTGGGCTTTGTGACCGTCGTGGGCGATGTGTTCCTTGGGCGTTGTTGACATTCTTTGGGCATTGTGGCGTTAAGCGTTGTGGTCCTTGGGCGAAGTGTGCTAGACCCGACCCAGATTGCTCAGCAGTAACAGTAGAATAAGATTCGAAACTTGTTTTTTAGCTATTCGGTAATATTTAGAGGCTGCATCTACCATTTTAAATCAAAACTTTGTTTTCCGTGAAATTACAAGAAATACAATTTTTCGTTTTTAATTTGTAAGCAGGAATATTTTCGACGGCCAAGGCTAATCAAATAGGCGTTTCGAGACGAAGCTAGTGCAATTAGTTATGAAAGTTAGCTACATAGCTGACCATGTTTTGTTTTACATAAATTGTACTTTTTTGATGCAAGTACATAATTGACACTGTACACATTTCAACAATATATACAGGTTGTATCAAATTACGTGTTAACTATGGGGATCTGGCTTATTTGAATAGATACGACGATGGTTAAATTAGAGAAAAGTTGTGGAATTTTATGCCTAATAATAATCTAAAAAGATATTAGGCCTATCTTGCTTTTAGTTTCTGAAAGAACGGGAAAAAATGAAATTTTGGATTTTTTGTTTTCGGCTATTTATCATTTATGTTACATATTTCTAGTTCACGCATTATTAGGACACTTTTTTATGCTGAATTTAGATTTTTGATCAGATTTGGTATGACTGTTACCATTGCTCATTTTCGACTGTCAACTTCTTTTTTCTTATGGTTGGCATTTTAAATTTTTTCATATTTGAATAGAGTTTTTAATTCTGATTTCAACGATGTGTCATACTTTGCATTTTGTTTAAGTTTTGAGCATTTTATTACAGTAAATAAAAATTTCATAAGTCTGCCATGGAAAGACCACGTCATTTAATTTATTTTGATAAATTCTAGTAGGCCATGGACTGATGGAAGTAAAACAAAACACTGCTTTTATTTACTTTGGTCTTTAGATACATTAAGTACGCGAAAATTTTAGGAAACTCTGGTTTAAGCGTAGGCAGCAGCTTAAGTTAGTGTTTACAAAAACAAACGAATCACACAGTTACTAACACACAGATTAGAGAATTTATTTTAGACGAGCTTCTGAGCATGTTTTACAAAGGTGTCAAATGTTTTGAACATTTATTTAATAATTGTTTTGTATTAGTGCAGTTCTAGTGTTATCTGTTGTATTTATTTAACCTGTTAAAAGTAAATAAAAGTAGTGTTTTGTTTTACTTCCATTAGTCCATGGCCTACTAGAATTTTATCAAAATAAATTAAATGACGTGGTCTTTCCATGGCACTCATATGAAATTTTTATTTACTGTAATAAGATGCTCAAAACTTGAACAAAATGCAAAGTGTGACACATCGTTGAAATCAGAATTAAAAACTCTATTCAAATATGAAAAAATTTAAAATGCCGTCCATAAGAAAAAAAAAGTTGACAGTCGAAAATGAGCAATGGTAACAGTCATACCAAATCTGATCAAAAATTTAGACTCAGCATAAAAAAGTGTCCTAATAATGCGTTAACTAGAAATATGTAACATAAATGACAAATGAGTTACATCCGAAAACAACAAATCCAAAATTTCACTTTTTTGCAGTTCTTTTAGAAACTAAGTAAGATAGGTCAAATATCTTTTTAGATTATTAGTGGGCATAAAATTCCACAACTTTTCTCTAATTTAACCATCGTCGTATCTCTTCAAATAAGCGAGATCCCCATAGTTAACACGCAATTTGATACATCCTGTATATGCTTTAAATTTTCTGCAGGTTTTCCGGTGTTATTTTAGGAATTCTGTGTAATAACAATAATGCGATAGTAGCCGCGAAGTTATTTTAAGACAAGTAGGTTCGTCATGATTATTTTTCATTGGTCAGGAAGTTGATATAAAGACGTCATGTTTAATTTTACAGTGAAGCAATGAACTTTGCATGCTACTACTGACTAATAAAATTTTGATTTTTTTAAAGCTGTTTTGAGAGTATAGTGCAGAAAATATCTGAATGGTATTTTTCAGTATAAGATATTCAAGTTATTTGCCGCAATTTTAATTTTCTTTATTCTTGGAAGAATTTATATTTAGAAAATTTTGGTTTGTCTATAAAATATTGTGTAAAACAGAATAACCACTTTATAATAAGAAGAAATCTGACGTTTTCGGCTATACAAATCGGTTTACAGCCCTTATGCAAATTCTGTAAACGTGTGAAAAGTAAGGACTTTCTAGTTAGAATTGCCATAGTTCTTCCACTTTTGCGGTTGCTGAAAATCACTAAAGTACCTAATTGAAAACGTAAGTTTGGCAGCGCATCTGCAGTGAATAAACTCGTTTACAATTCTTTACACACAAACCATACACGCACATGCTTCCTTCTGATAAAGGAAAGTTGTGTAAAATTAAAGAAATCCTAGTAAGTATGCCCAGCGCAGAAAGTGTTTATGTCCGGTGTTTATTTGCCATTTCCTTATTTTCTTACAAGTAAATACGGCAATTTCCCGGGCGGTTGTTCAAATCACGACGTTTCCCTCGAGGCAAGAAGCAATCTCAGTCGCGATGGCCGTCATCGCTCAGAGGCTTGGCCATTCACGAGAAATAACAGAGAAATACATGGGGCTCGACGTTTCAGGATTTTCCGGAAAAATTGTGCGTCGCCGGGTGAGAAAAGCGTGGCTTATCAAAAAACGTTATTTTTAAACCACATCTGTAGATTACATTTAATTAAATTTGACACGGAGTACGTGTATAGCGAAAACTCCAGCACTAAATCAATAACTGATACGTGTAAATTCACAGTTCTGTAGTTTTCTTCTGCTGTATTTACCCCGTAACTGTTTCACAATTACATTGCGGTCGCAGTTGCGGTTATTCGCGTTTAAATGAATTATCTGTACTTAAAATCCGGACACGGAAATGTTCCTTTTAACTACTACACGTAACATCATTTCCATAAAAATGATAAGCAAAAATCGTGTCGTTTTTAATATTCAGAATGGTGTAATTTTGCATAGTTGACATGCATGCCATTATATGATATTAGTCTAATGTATTTAAAACAATAATGATGATTATAAAAAAATGAAGAGAGTATAATAAATTAATAAATAAATGTACAATTGTGTTTTTATTATACTAGAAAAATAATTTTATTTTTTGCATCGGATAAATAATTCAATTCAAAAAATCCCCAATGACAATGAAATGTTATATAAATAATATAAAGGATAACAACCTCCAACAGATAAAATGTATAAAACTTTACGTTATTGCCCATTGCAATAACATAAGACATACCGGGTGTAAACGAAACATGGTTCACCTTTCTTTTTTTCTTTATTTATTAAGATAAAGTAATGAAATTTGGCATGGGTAATATATCCATTCGATGGTATTACCAATGTTTTAACACTTCCGGTTTCGCCGAAAGTGACCATAAATTTCTTGTTTTAAATGCAACACCTCGTATATGTTTACATAATTGGAATCTGGAGGAAATTCTTCATACGATTGTGTACTTTAATTGTTTTTCCGACAACTTTAAAATTTTCTAGAGTGCCATGACGGGCAATAAAATATAATATAATAAAACTGTTCCTGTGCAGACAGGCGTTTCCATAAAACTGTTTATTATCTTTTGCTGTACGTATCCGTCGATCCCGGGCGCTTTAAAAATTCAGCTAGCAGTTTTTTGAGAAAAAGTCAGAAATTTCAAATGGAACAATATTAGTTCATAGTGTTTTTCGGAAAGAGTACTTCCTAACCGTTGCAACGATACCCATAACTTGACACTTTATTACATTTTTACCCAGTAAAGCTAGGTTTTAATTATTTGTTAAATAAGGACGTAACTACTATCAACTACAGTAGTATACTTTCAAACAAAAGAACATCAGAACATTCAAAACAAAAGAGGAAAGCAGTTTATTAACTAAAACAAATACAAACCAAGTACATAGACAGTAATTAAACAGAAACTGAGAACGTTTTATTTATAACAATTTAGGGCGCAAATCAGTTTAAAACATTTGAACGAACAGTCACCTGTGCACATAAACTATTTTAATACCGTCTTTTCGTTCTTAGTTGCTGTTTATTTACTGTCTACTTGATTTGTATTTGTTTTTGTTATTAAACTGCTTTCCTCTTTTGTTTTGGATGTTGTGATGTTCTTTAATTTGAAAGTATAGGGACTGTATAGTTGGCCGTAGTTAAATACTTATTTAACAAATAATTAAAACAGAATTTTACTGGTTAAAACTGTAACAAAGTATCGAGTTATGGGTATCGTTGCAACCGTTAGGAAGTGCTCTTTCTGAAACAGGGTTCCCACTGACCCTTGATAACCTGGAAGTCATGGAAAAGTCAGGGAACTAAAATTTTAACCTGGAAGTCATGGATTTTATGCAAAATTTGGCAAAAGTCTTGATTTTTCTCTTGATTTACAGTAAAAAACCTGATTTTCCTGCAGTGGTGTTAACATAATTTAAAAAAATTAAAAATTTTTCGAATGAATTTGTAAAACTGCCGCTTATAAAACAATTGCTGCTAAAGGTTTTTAAAATATCATTGAGGTACTTTTCTTATCCTTGTTAAGGAACGTAATATGGCTTATGATTAGGTGCAAGTGAGACCGCCACATACTGTCTTGTGAATTGATAATAAACGTGATTATTTTTGCGTCTCTAATTTTATTAATTTTTGTTTGTGGCGAAAGTCATGGGTAAGTATGATTTTTGGTCATGGATATCCTGGAAAAGTCATGGATTCTAATTCTTGATAGTTAGTTGGAACCCTGTGAAAACAATATGAGCCAATATTGTTCCACTTGAAAATTGGTTTTTCTCAAAACACTCAAAGCTAAATTTTGAATCACTCGGGATTGACGGATACGGACAGCAAACGATAATAAAACAGTTTTACAGCAACGCCTGGTTGCATAGGAACAGCATTTATACCCGTCATGGCACTCTAGATGCAAAACAAAAAAAACTAATAAAAATTTGAAAGTTGTCAAAAAAAACAATTGAAGTACACAATCGTACGCAGAGTTTTCCTCAGTTTCCAAATATCTAAAAATATACAAGGTGTTCTAAACTTTATTTTTCAGAACAATTTCTGACGCTTACCATTATTGAACTGGGAACCTATGGCTTACGAGCTCTGGAACATGTAAATTTGTCCGTATTTTTAGGTTTTTGCATTAAATAGGTTTATATGGCGATGATTACTTCGAAAATCTCGGTCTCAACTGGTTTGCACCAGTTTGCCTTAAACATTACATGAAACTTAAGCTGTTTCTTAACTTAAATGCAACGCTGCACCAACTACTTCAAAACACAAGTTTTAGTGTAACCAATGCTTGAATTCAAGTAGTCAATTTTCACGGCTTAAAATTACCCTTAAATTATTCCGTAATTTGTCTTTTCGTTTTTAAATAGTAAACAATTATTTAATCTCCGAATGCGTATAAATAATGAATCTGCTACTGTTTGATATTTTATTAGTAGAGAATGAATTAAGTAGATTCTTTACAATTTGCTATCACATGACAATTGTTATTGTTAAAAGTATGGTGTGTTTTACACTGGTGCTTTGGGTTGCAGTTTTGCGTTGGGAGATGCTTTTACATGTGACGCCTTATAACGTCCCCAGTTTAATGTAGAGAGCTAACTTGCCTTCAAAAAAGGGTCAAGTGCCACTTTTGCCGATTCTACCCAGTGTAGCAAAGCCAACGCCCACTTGACCTTTTTTTTTAGAACGCATGTTAGATGTGTTTGCTTTAAGTACATTCATTAGGTGCACTAGAAGCAGCTGCAATAATCGGAGATGTCAAGTAATTTCACAAGATGGTAGATAAGAATTTAAATTTTATTTACAAGGCGCGAAAGACACCTCAGCAAAATCTTTTAGAAAGAGTGGTACGATAATCGAAAAAATGGGTTAAATACGTCGCGGGTACTTTCCCATACTTTTTACGTTTTAAATATTCTCGCCCAAATAAGTGACTGAACAACATTGTTTTAACAAAAAATATACAGTATACTAGCATGTGTACTCATTTCAAAGGCATTTGTGCAATAATTTTCAGCGGTCTAGAGCCGTGAACTTAACTGGCCAGCTACTGTTTATGTTCTCTGGGATGCTTTTACCGATAATTGCCGCGCGGCAAGTATAGGCGGTCTAAGTTAGTGTTTGTTTATGTCCGCGAATTGCGTGGCTCGGAGCTCTTCCAATAGCCTACTACTAACCTATTCACGTTGAGGCAGTAAATATTGCGCTCCCGACTTTGTACAAAAAAATGGTTATAAATACTTTATTTGGAGAGTTCCCAAAAATATACAAAGAATACAAAATATATTTTTTAAGAAGAGCTAATTTTTAGGCGCAGGTAATATCACGTACTTTCGGGAAAACGCGTTGTCGATATTGAAAACTCTGGTTTCTTTTCGTAATTTTAAAAATAGTCCTGCTGCTGCAGTCGAGATTCCCTCGAGGCACAAACTAGCAGGGGAAAGGAATTCAGGAGTGACTCTAGACTGCTAGATCAAGAATAAAGCTCTCCAAAAACTACTTCTGCTTATATAGGGCAAATATGTGGGAAAGCTATGACGTAAGTTTCGTAATTTTTGGCACGTGGCTCCAGAACAAAGAAACCTAAATTCTCAACCTTATATCATCACAATTTGTTATTTAGGGACGCCAATTCGATGTCCGTAAAATCACTAAGCTGACTCAATGTGGAAAACGTAAACAATTTCCAACCACATGTTCAGTGAGCCTGTCGGAGGAACTTGTTGACTACGAATTTTGAACACGTGTACACTTATGAAAATGTGCTACAAAATATTATACAATAACTTACAAATAACAAATTTCTTAAGATATGTGCAGGTAGAAATAATTATTATATAAAACAGTGATGAACAATTAAATTACAAAGGCAAACGGCAACGTATACAAAATAATACAATAATCTAAGAATTAATAATTAAAAATTAGCAGTTCTAACAAACTAAAGAAAGCAATAACGAAATAAACTTGACCCTCAAATACGAGCTCTCGTTAAAATACAAATACACTGAAAATGACCAAGACCCGATCGACGCGTCTAGAATTACCTAGCTAAGCATTTTATGTATCCTTGTATGTACCTTGACGGGCGTTATTAACTCTCATTTTGACCCAACAACAATATTATCATTAACAACAACAACAATAAGAAGAGGAAGAACAATCGACAATATCATCAATCAATACAACATAAAATATGGTCACCACTACCCTCAGTTACTCTCAGATCAACAACAAAATCAACCACATTAACAATTAATACTTCACTCATTCGTCACATCACTACTTATAATACTGGTGCTCACAGGTACCTTCAAACAATTAATCTCAACTACGACATTGTTATTTGCATACTGGCAACACTTTAATTTTTCACAAAGCACCCGCAATCTTACCACGCTGACTTAAGACTCCAGACTGCCTTTTTACGCTCGTCCTGTTTCCCTCCATATGCCACTCTTAACGTTAAACACGTAGACAAAAACTTTCGACCAAATAAACAGTATTTATTCAATACCATTACAAGAATAATATTATAAGATTGATATACACTGTGTCTATAAAGTAACGGGAGGGGGGGGGGTTACTTTATAGTGTTACATACGATAATTATGCCTGCCAATATAATGGACCATAGGCATAGAAAGGAATGTGGTTGTTAAATTGTGAAACTCGCTGCGTGTCTTTCCCTCGTTACCCGAGCTTACGTAATAATTTTGCGGAATGTTAAGACGGATTATCTCAAACCCGAGACATCGGAAAGTCCAGGAAAAGACGCGTTCTTCTACGTCACAACTCCACCACTCAAGGGTTGAATAAGTAGTTTTGGTGGTAGCAATTAGAAAATAGTTAGTTAGTTCTTAAGAAAATGTTCACAAGCAAACAGTTGTATAAAATTCAACCATTAAATTAATAAAATTTATTACTAACTCTTCGAAGATTTTTAATTTAACTGAAACGAACCTATTTTAGTATAGACACAGTTCAAAAGTTAGTTGGCAACTAACTTTTGAACGACTTGATATTTTTCCACAAAATTTGGTATGCTGTAATGGGAAATTAAATACTATTTTTCAGACCATATTAAAATTTTGTATCATCCAAAATTTTTTTTTTAAATTGAAAGGGGGTCGAGTGACACCTCATTGGAAAGGTCTTTTTGTTCTGCGCCTGATCCTAGAGTTTAAAAGAAAAATATTCAGCCATAACAAAATGACAATGTTTGAAGATAAAGAAGTCTATTGAAATTCCTGCCTTACATTTTCATAAGTTTCTGGAGTGATATTTCTGCAAACTTCTGTAATGCTTTGCTCCTCCAGTTCTTCAATTATTTCTGGACGGATTCTGTACACTTTCGATTTCAGATATTCCCATAGAAAAAAATCTAAGGAAGTTAAATCTGGGGAGTGAGCCGGTTATTCTACAGGCTCCCGCCTACCAATCCATCTTCCAAGAAAATGTCCGTTGAGAATGTCAGAAACAGGCCTATAATAATGAGGCGGCGCACCGCCTTGTTGGAACATAACGTTTTCAATATTATTTCCAGCCACCTGAGTTATTTCTGGGAAAATTTTGTACTGCAAATGAAAAAGTGGACTACTGGATAAAAAAATCAAAACAATTTTGAATTGAGTGAGTCCATTTGTTTAAAATTTGCCATTTTCTTATGGCTGAATATTTTTCTTTGGAACTCTAGGATCAGACGCAGAACTAAAAGACCTTTCAAATGAGGTGTCACTCGACCCTGGATAAAAAAATCAAAACAATTTTGAATTGAATTAGTCCATTTGTTTAAAATCCGCCATTTTGTTATGGCTAAATATTTTTCTTTGAAACTCTAGGATCAGACGCAGAATTAAAAGACCTTTCAAATGAGGTGTCACTCGACCCCCTTTCTATTAAAAAAAAATTTCAAAATGGTGCCCAGTCGCCATTTTAAATGATACAAAATTTAATTTTTGGCTAAAAAATAGTATTTAATACCCCATTAAAGCACCAAATATTGTGGTAAAATATCTAGTCGTTCAAAAGTTAGTTAGGGTGGGGGGGATTACTTTATAGACAGACGGTATAGATATATAAATTGTAATTTAAGCAGCAAATAATGAATAATCAATATTAAGGCAGAAATTAATCCCACACAATGAAAAATAATCGAAAAGTATCAGTTAAGTTTAAGTGTAACTGTATTAAGGGTAGTTTTAAGTCTGCAACCCATTGATAAACCTCGCGGATTTATGATTATAATTTCCAGATATTTGACATGGTGGTAATTATGACGATGACATTATTTTTAAAATTCATAAAATAACGTGACGAAAAGTGTCTAGAAACAAATGTCTTTTTGTTCAGTTCAATTATACCGTATTTTGCGAATTTTCCATAAATTTTGTTTCCGGTAGTTTCAAATTATTTTCTTTGGATTATTTAAATATATTTTGAAAGTCTTAAGAACGCGCATAACATACATGGGTGAAATTAAAAGGTCAAGTTATTAAAAATAGATGTTTGTGGAATATAAGTAGAATTGCTGGTATTTACATATTTCTAGAATTATTCTAATAATGTGTAAAATTGTAAAATAGTAGAGTTCGGTATTCGGTTTTTGCATAAAGCTTTGAAAACTATGAGCTTACTATATCTATGGAACATGTTAAATTATGAGTAAAATTTATAATTTATTGTCAGCAATGAAACTTTAAAATAGTTTTTTAAAAATTCTAAATACATGCTAAACCCCCGTAGTTGTGTTTTTGGGGACTTTAGAGACAAATACTACATTTTTAAATAATAGAATTGGTTTCTACAAAGCCCTCGCCTTACTTCAAAACAATTGCGTAAGTAAACATTTCCAATTCAAATTGATGCGGTAAATGGAATATTTTGTTTTATCTACATTTCTTATTTTATTTTTTTACTCTGAGTAGTCAAGTTCATCCTGATTTTCTTGGAATTCCTCCAGTAAACTTTTTTTCACTTAATACAAATCTATTCGGAGATTTTACTCAAGGTTTTCGTTGCTAATCCCGACAAGTCTTAAAATATGTACGCATTAAGCTTGTTAAGCGCCTTTCGAGAAAGGAGATGCTTTCCATAATAAGGGGGGTAAACAGCCGCAGTAATCCAAATGGCGCTGTTCCACCAAGTCCTTCGCAACCCCAAAGTATCGTTCGAAGATAGTTATTAAGATCGCCCATCTTTGTCCCCTCGGACCCGAAGTCGGTTTACTGCGTGATCCTAAGAGAACCTGCTGTAAATTGAATGTGCGTTAATTATCCTTCGGGCTCCAACCAAGTCCGATCGATTTTGCTTGACCCAAGCAGAATATTAGTTAGCGTGCATGTTTGACCTGCAATCTGGAAAGATGAAGTCGTCTCATAATATAAATTACGCGGCCCCCTAGCAAATTCAGCAACTTTCCGCCTATTATCGCGCTCGAACGCTTTGGTAATCGTGGAAGTTTTTGTGTAATCGGTAAATTTTCTGTTGCTTCTGCTCGGGAACGTCTTAAGAAAGTGAATGTAATATTTTTAGTTGGACTTTCTCTTCCACTTCCGATGATATTCCCTTGCTTCGAGTTTATGGCCATACACAAAACTTTATCCTCCATATCCCCTACGAAACCCACTTGGTTCCAGATTTAGGGCGCTTATAAAAAGTGAGGGGACAAGCAAATATGCTAGAGCCAATACTATCAAGTCTCGAGTTCCAGATTGCTGTCTGTGCCATATTTCGCGAAGCAGCGGGGTTTCGCTACATTTCTTTTTTCTTGCTCTTAGCGACGAATCGAGGATAAACATGGAATACTCAAGTTTGCTCATTAGCAATGTTCAATTTGTTTTTTCCCTCTGTTTATCATTCGTTACTTACTTTAGCTTTCTGTATAGTCTTAATAATTAGGTGGTGAGACTGACTGAACTCGTTCAGTTTTGTGTGTTAATTAAGTTTCCCACACTTTGTTTATTCAGAGTGGATATCATGTAAATCTGCCAAGGTTTTCCAATTACTTGGGAGCTTCCCACGGTGTTAATATTGCATCTACTTAACCACGCGGAGCTTCATGTTAGAAACATTATCAGAACCTTCAAATCGCCCTATTATCGTTAAAATTTGTCGCTAGAGTAAACTTGAACTATATTATTCGCCAAGTCATTTTCCAATCGATACAAAATACATTATGAACTGCACAGAAACTAATGGACCAAGTGACAATAACAAGCTACGAATAATACGGCTTCATCAATCATTCGCAGGAAGAAACCGGCAGGTTTATTACAACGAAAGCATAGAATTGCATTTTTACATTTAGGTGTATGCGTTGTTCGATACACAACTAGTGAAATACGACTGCAAATTTGCAATAAATTGTTCTTTCCCGGGTTGCATTTGTTATGAAGCAACGGCAGTTTATTAATGGTCAGCGAAGTTTTCGTAATCAATTAATTTATTTTATAATTAAATCATGCATTCGCCTATACTTACCTTCATCGTTCATATATAGATACCTGGAATTTTTGTAGAGGCCGCGGGGTTCATTTATTATGGATGCAAGTGGTGTATAGATAGATGATAAAATCGAAAGAGGAAATGACATAGCAAGCTAACAAGTCGGTCCCAAAAGTGGCAATAGCTATTTCCGTAATAATTTCTTAAGTGGCAATAAATTGTTTTTTCTGGTCAGGTTTTCGAAATTACGTATGATACTTATAAAGCTCTATTTTTGTTGCAAGAATGTTCAGTTTTGATAATCCCGAAGCCCGTGAAAGCATTTCTACGACATATTAACTTAATAAGGAAGACGTACAAGAGTCTGTTCTAAAAACACACGATCTTCCCTCGTCGAAAACTTCCAACTTCAACGTTTAGTGTTTATTCGAGCTTTGAGCTTGTAGAACCGTTCAGCTCCCATTATTATTTGTTAAACTTCACTTCCGCTTCCGATTTGCATTTGTTCCGACGTTAAAACGAGCATGTTGTCTGGTATAAAATCTCAGGTATTAAAGCTTCGTTTTCTTAAAGTATGCAGTTGTTTCTTGCTAATTCAATTTTAATATTTTCCTTGCCCTTTTGTAGCTTGGCTTCAGAGGCGTAGCTAATGTAATAAGGAGCCGTAATGGCAAACGAGCCGGTGGTATTAAACGTTCCCGTGTAATACAAACATTGTCGATGGTTTATTCTGAAGACCACTCCAGGAAGATAAGAAGGGACTGTTATTGTTTTAGAGTGTAGTGAACAATTTTACACAGTAACATAAATGGAAAAACTTGTATTTGTAATGGCTTCTTAACCAAATATACGTGCAGATAAACTTTGCAGACTTTTCAGCATTGCTTAACGAATTGCGGAAGCCAACTTCACCCCTATGCGTCTTTTCATGCAAAAGACTGAGGCCTGTAGCTGCAGGGGTTTACATTTCGTGCTTTAGGTACGTCTTGAGTGTTCCTTGTCGTGCATTTTCCCTTATTCTCTTCGTGCCTATGTTTATTTTATCTTTATCAATCTTTCCGGCTGTCAGTTGTAAGCACTTGAAAAGAACCCATTTCAATGGATGCATTCTTTTGTAGGAGCCCTTTGTAAATATCTCGGCGCGTGTTTGTGAACTACAAAACCTTTTGTGCTCCTACCTCGCAGGTGTTAAGCTCAAGTTATAATTTCCAGGAAAGTATGATGGTTTTGGCTGTGTTTTAAAAACCTTAAACACGTTTGTAGGATAAATGGCATATTAACCAATAGAAATTAGGACAAATGATTTGTGAAGGAATGGTTATTTAAAAAATAAACGCGTATTATTTGTATTGATAGTAGGTTAACTGGTTAAAATGTATCATTGAATTAATATTAAACGTAAATCATCAACATCGGAGGTTCCTATTGGAGTTACGAGCTTAAGTACGTTTTAGAATAAGTGAGCAGTAGGAGTATTTGTTTTAGAGTGTTAAATAACAAATTAATAGGCAACCGCAATAACTTCATCTTCTAGATGCGAAACTCAGGATTCTATATTTAGGCTTCCTAAAAAGTTAAAATTTAGTTGAATAAATCACTACCGCAAGGAATGGGTATTGGAAGAAAGTTATACTAGTAGAATAATGCTGTAACAAATAAATGACCAGTAAGTAAATCCAAACCAGCTTCTTAGAAGAGTATTTACCTTAGAATTAATCTTATAGCAAACCAACCCTTTCCGAGATACAGCCATTTTATAAAAATAATAAAGTAAATACCTACAATTCGCTTTATCTAAAAGATGCTCGAAACGTCGTCCATTAGCTTCTATACAAGTACGCCCGTCATTGACCGTCTAACACGTTCAAAAGTACCTGGCATATTTCTTATTGTTGTAGCGTTTTGAACTCTCCTTTGCAATTCCTCACTATTATCCGCAGGAGAGACGTAAACCTAAATTTTGAATAGCCCAACAAAAGGGTTTGCATCTGGAGAACAAGCAGGCTATGCTATGGGTCCGCTTCGACCTTATCGATCTTTTAGGGAATTGTTGATAAGGGTATCTGCGAGTTACAACGCTGCAAGAACGCAATCTTGCATGAACGACATGGACCCTCTTATCTGTAAGAGAACATGTCTAGAAGTTGTGGCAATGAATAGCTTTGGAATGTGGGGGTATATCAAAAATACATCAGGGAAATAAGCTTTTCAAAAATCTAAAACCGGAAGCGGAAGTCATTCCTGTTAATTTTGATATTTTTTTTTAATTGATTTTTTTAAATCTGACACGGAATCTACTAGAAGACCTTGGGGCAAGCAAATCCAACGCTTTTTTGCCAAACTTTCTAGCTTTAACAATGTCACCCTCTACGATTTCTTAATAATTTTTATTTTAGCGCCTTTTTACACAGAAATTAGTAGACAGATCGGATCCATATTCACCACTTTATAAACGAGGCACGATAAGAAATTTCTGTTTAGACTAAAATGCTCATAAGTGATAGTAGAATCAAGTCTACAACTTAATTTTTAGATACAGCAATATTTGGAGGGGTTATTCTCCCCCCCTTACCCAATTTTTAACGGAGGAATTTTTCCTTCTGTTTTTCGTTTTGTTTTAATCCCAAGGAATCTTTTTCTAAAAAATCGAATTTTTTCTCATTCTATACTTTTGCAAATACGGTGTATCTAAAGTATAGGAAAGTCCATGTGAATGCTTTTAATTTTTTTTACCCTTCAAATTTTGAGATACGATTATATATTAATGTATAATAAATACATTGCAAATCAATCAAGATGTAGGACACATAGTGTTTAGTTGTAGCGCTTTACGCTTGCGTTGAGCTTTAAAATGCGTCTGATAGAATAAATGCACCTTATAGGTGTTTGAACATTTCATTGAATTGCTGTACAAGTTCGTCTGAAGATAAACGTCAATTAAGATACGTGAGCTGCGGGTTAATTGCGATTTGAGCACGTTATGGGTATAATATATAGAATAAACGCACGTTATATGAGGTGTTAATGTTCGATTGAATTGTAGGGCAAGTGCGTTGAGAATTAAGGTACAAGTTATGCTTAGAATATACCAGCTAGATTAATTTATGGTTTCGTAGTTCCGTTTCTATGTGCGTTCAAGAAGGCGAATGCGTTATACGATAAAGGGTATTTAAGACAAGTACAGGGCTAGCGGGCGCTCCAGTAGTTAGAGTCTAGAGCTAGATTTCCAACGGCAGTAAGTTAGAATCTTCTGCACGTCGGAAATTTTTCTGAATAAGTTAAACCCGGCGTGTTCATGGACGTTGGGCATGGTGTGTATGCTGGGTTGCATGTCTTTTTGGGGTGGAATATGTTAAACCGGTGAATAGCGCTGAGTACGCTGAGCCCGGGCAAGGGGTGGGACGGGAGTCATGGAGTTCGCACAGCCCCAGTTTTCTTAAAAAAAGAACGAATACTCTTGTCATTAGAAACAAATTTTAGCTGCATATAAACAGCTGAGTATTTAAACTTAAAAAATATAATAAATGTTGGGTTAGATAACGAAAATTAGTAGAAATCGGTAAGAGATGACTATTTTCCACTTTAGTTCAAAACGTTAAAGTCAGCAGTGTTTCCAACCTGTTGTAACAACATATTGGTAGGCTGTCGGGTGAAATTTCGGTAAATGGGGTATAAATTCGGTGAATTGTAATTTTAAGTCCGTTTTTGTGATATGTATTATGTAATAATAAAAATAGATTTGAAAGTTATTTTTTATGCAATACGAGTTAAACGTGACAAAAATACAGTAAAATACATATAGAAAAATATACACCGTTACCCAGAAAAGTTGAACTATATGCAAGATGGAGGTGAAATTATATTTCTCCAGATTTTATGATCCCAGAATACTTTGGCTAAAAATTAAAATTATATAATTGTTATTAGTGCCGTTTAGTCAAAAGCAAATAATTTTTTCTGTTGAAATTATGCAAAACTTAAATAAACCTATCTACTAAAAGACAATATACCTAATTTAGTATTTACCTACAATTGTTAATTAAAAACTACGACATTTAAAAATAGCCTAAGTTTACGCTGTAAATTTTCCGGATATATTTTTAGTGATAATTAAACGAAATATTTTGTTTGTTTTGAATTTTTAAAAAGCGGTAGAAAATTTAGTGGGCTTGGCAGATTATGAAAAATTCGGTAGCTATGAATCATTAATCGATAGATCTGTAGAATCGACGCGAAATCGGTACATCTACCGATAAATCGATAGGGTGGGCAACACCGAGTCAGGGTAAATAGGTTGGTCTATCAAAAGTCGAGAAAATGTCTTGTATCAGATATGCTATAGCTATATACACTGTGTAACGAAAGTATAGAATGAATTCACTAGTGGCGTTAATTGAAATTGAATGCAAACCCTCGAATGGGTATGCCGCTTTAAATACAAAGGTACAACTGATACTTTTCAAAATGTTTTTATTTATATCTTTCCGAGATAATGACGTCATCGAATTTTTAAATGACATAACGGATGTGTATGTAATCGAGTATGTAATTGAATCATATCCTAGCATAACGAAATTTTCCAGAAAACTGAAGTTGAAGCGTTGATTGACTTATTTACTGTTGAATCTTTTAATGGTTGAAGCTGAATCCGTTGAATTTCAATAAATGACAGATTGAAAAGCAAATGAAACAAAAGTAATAATCCTAACAAATGCAAGTGTTTAGAATGTTCTCCATTTACCACCTGGCAATGCCCGTAGCCACGAAAAAATTCTTTCATTAAATTTTAAAGTGTTTGACATAATTAGTGATACCTCAAATCGCATACACTTTCAGATCTTCTAAATTAGGTGGTGTGGGTATCTCCACAAAAAAAATTGACGGAGTTATATCCGGGGATCGAGCTGGTCATCCTTAGAATTTCGTCTCATCGTCTCGCAACCCATGTGCCTGAAAAAATTATTTCTAGGTATGGCGTACATTAGGCACATAATTAGGAGGATCTCCGTCCTGTTGGTACCGGATGTTATTGGGCAAATCTGGACCCTCTTCGTTACGGAACAACACCAGTAGAGCAGGAGCACAAGATCTTATAGAAATTCCAAATATCGTTCTCCCGGCAACAAGAGTGATTTTTTTTCAAAAACCCCTATGACTGTCGTTATGATCCAATTCAAGTTGGCGACTATTACATGCGAATTTTCTTGTACGGTCAACATCAGATCAGGCCGTGCATTTGTGGGCACTTTAGTACGTCCCGTTTTAGGTAGATCCCTTCATGTTCCTTCCCTCTAAACATCTTTTCAATTTTGCTCACCGTGAATTGTGTGTCGTTAAACAAATGGCAGACCTTTTGTTACTTTATATTTCTTTCCCGATAGCCAATCATGATTAGGATTAAATTTTTTCGGTCTCTGTTAACCGCTTCATTAATATTGATGATCAAGTGAACCAAATTTTAAGAAAAATTGCAGTATTAACTGTTTAAGTTAATAGTTTATCACTAATTAACGTTACTGTTCGAAATGTATTGGAAATTTTTTTTTGTCTTGGCGATAAATGGTTATCACTTTAACCAGTTATCTTTGATTAATCTAAAATAACTGGTCATTTCTTAGATTAGTATTACTTTTGATAAGGTTTTTATCAATTTTCTATTTTTTTAAATTAAACTTATTTTCAATTACGTAGTCTAATAGGCAAGAAAACGCTATCAACTTATGGTAAAAAATTACCCACGATGTGCCATTTAATAAAAATGTCATCTCCGAAAAATATAACATTTCCGAAAAGCATCATGCGGGGCCTTTTAGTATAAGGCGCCTTATCCATTCTAGGGTTTCTGCGATAAACGAAATTAACGACACTAGTGAATTTCTTCAATACTTTTGTTACATACTGCATGAGCTAGGTATAATTTACTGTTTCCTAGTTCCAGTTGCATGTGCATATGATAAAGAGTATTTGGGACAAAATGAGCGAAGCACTTCGTCTGGACTTTCCTATACTGAGAAACTTTTACTTTTTTTATGTTCAAAAGCTTTATGCTCAACGTTGTAGGACAAACAGCAGTGGCTGTACAAAATAAACGCACATTGATATTACTCTTCGCAAAGCGTAAAAACACGCCCCGCAGATAACGAAAGATACCGGTCGTGTAACGAAAAAGACCTGATGTGACGTTCAGGCAAAAGCCATAGTGACCACCTGACTGATAACCGGTTCGATCTGCTAGTTGCAGTCTTATTTTATTATTAGAAACCGCAAATTTTTGTATGTTTGTATTTATGAGGAAAAAAACTACATTTTAATTATATTCTTTAAAATATTCTTTGAAATTAAAAATGACAAAATATTGATTTTTTTCTCGTCGTAGTTTTAGTAGTTCCTAAAGTTCTCCTATTTTACAATATCAAACTTCATCCTGATCTGATAACTTGTTTTTGAGTAAATAGGCGTTACAGCCAAAATTCGTTAAAGGCTTCACAGAGATATTAGTGGACTGGGACACGAACCCAATTGTAACTCATCCCCAGCTCTATAGGCCTACAAAATTAAAACAAAAATCGTGACACCAGTTTTTGGGCAATATTGTTTTGAAAATTTTGAAATATTTTCTGTTTCACAATTTTCGTGCGTTTAAACATTGTCGTGCATAGTACTATTATGTCCCCGTTGAGCTACTAAAATTCCAAATTTGATCCCACTCTGCCAATTCATTTTTGAGTAATGCGACGTTAAAGTTAAGTTTTTATTAAATCTTAGCAGCCCCCATTTTAAAGGTAGGAGTTTCCCAAAAGCGGCTTTCGTTTTGTCCTAAGATCTTCTATCGGATTCCGTTTTTACTTTCAGTATTGACTTCATCCAAATTTTCGAATTCGAGATTTTGACGGAAATGCACGTTTTGAGAGACCAGAAACGCAAAAAAGTGGTTTTTCAAAAATGTCTGCCTGTGGGTGGTCTCCATAACTACCAAACGGATGGACCGATTTCAATGAGCTTTGCAATGTGGGAAGCTATCAAAAATTCATCGAGGAAGTAAGCTTTTAAAAAAATCCGAAACCGCAAGCGGAAGTTAGATCTGTTTTTTGGTAGCATTTCAGAAATTTTATATTCTAATTCATAAAACGGGATCGGATAGAAGACCTTGGGGGTAATTTAATGCTTTTTTCCGAACTTTTTAGCTGCAAAATGGCGCCCGCTACGATTTTCCGAAAGTTTACATTTTAGCGCCTTATTACTCCAAAACCAGTCGACAGATCCGGAAATTTGTTGTAATAACCTTATAAAAACACAATAGTTATTGTAAACAAAAAAATTCATTTATCAAGTGAAAAATATTTGTAAATTTTGGAAATTTTCAAAAAAATATAGCTCAAAAACTGGCCACATGATTTTTTTTATAATTTTGTAGGCTCATTGAGCTTGGTATAAACTACAATTTGGTTTGTGTCTCAGCTTGCTAATCTTTCTGTGACGGTTTCTACCAAATATTTAAAAGTTTTCGATTTTACTCTTCTTGACTCAAAAGTGAGTTATGAGATCGTGATGAAATTTTATAGTGAAAAGGGCCTAGTAACTACTAAAACTGTGAAATGAAGAAATACCAAACTTTTGATTTTTTCAAAAACATTGCTCAAGACCCTGCTACACGATATTTTTAAAATTCTATAGGCTAATAGAGCTAGCGATGAGCTATAATTTAATTCGCGTTCCAGTTCGTTAATTTCTCTGTGACGCTTTGTAATGAATTTTTGAAAACTGAAAATTCATACATCTTAGTTTAATAAATAGAATTGATAAAAAAATTTATGTTTAAGCTAAATTGTACATGAGTGATGTTGAATAGGTTTCAAAACTTAGTTTGGACCGCACACGATAGGTGCGGGGTAGTGTTTCTCGCCGTTGTGCAACGCTAATACTGAAATAGTCTAGAAAGCGCGATGAGTGATTATTTCTAAAGCATAGGAAAGTCCAAGCAAAGTGCTTCGTTAATTTTTAGATTTAGTAAACTCGTTTTTCGGAAAAATGCTACCAAAGAAACATGTTTAATTTCCGCTTCCAGTTTCGGTTTTTTTAAAGCTAATTTCCCCGATGAATTTTCAATACACGCCTATATTCCAAAGGTCATTAAAATCGAACAATTCTTGTGGGAGTTATGGGGCGCATACACCCACCCACCCACAGACAGACAGTTAAAAAACACTTTGAGTTCGTGGAGGTCAAAAATATGTTACCGTCAAAATATCGATATTGAAAATTTTCTTGAAATCAATACTTCCCTACTCTGAAATTATATGAGAGTGAATGAGTATGACGTACATTAACAGTTGAGTACTTTAATTTAAGAATATTAAAAGGTAGGTGGAAGCAATGCGTATGTGACATATGAAAATTAGTATGAATGAGTAAGAAATAACAATTTTGTACTTTCCTTCAGAAGTGTAAAGCGAGAGTGAATCGAAAGTATCCGGAAATGGCTTGGTAGGAGAATAATATAATAAACGGAAAAGTTTTTTGTTTGTTAGGTGTATTTTCGAAAAAGAATACCTGTATTTAAAATTTGTCTAAAAATTACAACAGAATTTTGATTGGGCTTTTGCGAAAATAGCATTGTTGCGGGGACCGCAAAATTAATTTGTTTTTAGCTTAGGTCCTTGTTTTAAGATTTTGATTTAGAAATTTTCTTTAAATAGTAGAATCTAAAATGCATAGCATTGCAATTTTCGTCTGAACTAGGTAATTTAGGATTAGTGTCTGGTATTTCAGACTTTAATCTTAATTTGAAGTTGAAGATATAAGCTGAAAAAGTTGGTGAAGTGAGTATTTCACGCTATTGCTTCATACAGGCACGAATACGAACACGTCTAATGCTATTTTAAAAACGTTTTGTTCTCTCACACTCAGTCTTATTCTTTCGCTAATTTATTTTTAATTTTGGGAATTTCCAGTTGTTACCACTTACTTTTATTTTTAATAGTTCTACAAAAAGCAACTATTTTCTCAGTTTTCGTACATTCGTAAAAAAGATTAAGAAAAATCAGTCAACATTTGCTACGAGAGCAAAAGGAACACTACGTTTGACTTTGTTTCCCACATTTGACCCTAATATGGCAACGTTTAAGGGAAAGTACAAAGTGCGAACCTAAATCACTAATAGGGTGCAACGTCAGGGGTTGTATCGCGGTCGAACCCTAAGCCTAGTTTTTGTTACACACCCTCGCCAACAAAAAACTTCCAAACAAGCTCTGCAGAATTTACAATTAGTCCTTATATAATATATTAAAAAAAGAAAAATTACTGAATGTTCACAGGAAACGAGCTGAAAAAATTAATTTCGTAGCCGAGAATTATATAATTTTCCGGTTACTTTTCCTTCCCTTTCTTTGGACATCCCGAACTCAACAACAAACTTGCCCCAGATAAAACGAGGATCCCACATTTGACTGCCTGCCCATATTTGACCCCATTAGTCCGTTTTTAACTCGTGCCGGCGGGAAGCAACCTGAAACACCTTCGAATATTTGAGGGTGTGGTATTTTGACCATCTGCAACCTTTTTATTTTACTGTTTCTTACACCGGCGTTAAACAAAAGAATTTTCTAAATTTTCCATGGAATTCCGTGGGAATGAAGTAAATTTAGGCGGCGGCGCAGCAAGGCTTCAATGATCGATTTCACGGGGGTGGGGGTGTCGACGACGCAACGAGCCCAGCATTCGAACTAGAGCCGCGACGCCGAGCATCCCTTCGCCGTTCCTTACACATCGCACGTACCCTTCAGTAGTTTTCAGCACATGTAAACACACCACGCATTTCAAACAAAATCCGCCGTATGTTCAACAACCCTTGCACCAGACCCAGGGTGTTGACTTTTTTAGTCGTGATTTCGAAACAAAACGCATCAGACTGTGAGTGATGTGAGTTTCTGTGAAAATCCGTGTGTCCATGGTGTATACACGGTCACATTCTCAGCCCCTGTGCCCTTACTCATCTGCTAGCGATAGTTGATAGTCTGTTTATCCTCTTTTCACATGGCGAAAAACGAAATTGCACAGGTAAAGCTTACAATTATTTTCGCCACTTTTTTATATTTCCTATGAAGTTGTGGATGAGCTGGTCTTGAAACGTTCAATTAATGCGCTCTGCATGGGGGGCTTCTGGCTGTAATAATAAAAAACAAGACAAGTTTTAAATTGCGCTATAAAAAGGATGTAAAATTTTGGTGTAATAATTTTTGCGCAAATTTATGTAGCGAGAATGCCTACAAAGGGACAATACTGGTGATTCATTGTTGCCCTATATTTTAATATTTCTAAGGTGTATTCTTTTATTTTAGGACCGTTTAATGCCCTACATTTACTATTACGAAGTATTAAGGGTATTATTAATTAATATTCAACTATTTAAAATTAATAGTATATTAATAAAATAAAACACTTGGTAAATTGTTTCACAAATTGTTGTTATTTATTTACTCGACTCGAGTTTCAACCATCTCGGTTATCTTCAGGAGTTTACAATACTTAGTATTGTAAACTCCTGAAGATAACCGAGATGGTTGAAACTCGAGTCGAGTAAATAAATAACAACAATTTGTGAAACAATTTACCAAGTGTTTCATTTTATTAATATACTATTAATTTTAAATAGTTGAATATTTATTAATAATGTTTCATCAAGTGCCTACCACACAATCAATTCAAAGTATTATTAATTATTCTAGTCAATTTTAACGTAACACTAAAATTATAATATTTTATGGAAACTCCTTGTAAAAGGATGCGTAGGAAAATATAACTTTATAGAATTTATGCAAAAAAAATAAAAATTTACCGAAGCTAAAATTCTCTTTAATTTCTCAGCATCTTGATTCATTTATGTGGAAAATTGTCGTCTCCTGTAATTATTCAACGCTTTGAAAACGATTTAAATACTACCATAACGCACAGGTATTCCTGGAATTAATCATAACTACAAGGAGCGACGATAAACAATTTTGATTTAATCGAACAATTTTTTATTAATAAATATGAATATGTATATATTAGGAAAGGGTTACAAATTACGACGGAGCTGTAGGACCACCTTATTTTTTTATTTATATCTTACACTTTAATCTGTAAATTTACAGAATAATCTGTAAATTTACAGATTATTCTGTAAATTTACAGATTATTCTGTAAATTACACTTTAATCTGTAAATTTACACTTTAATCTGTAAATTACAGTTTAATCTGTAAATTACACTTTAATCTGTAAATTTACAGAATAATCTGTAAATTTACAGATTATTCTGTAAATTTACAGATTATTCTGTAAATTACACTTTAATCTGTAAATTTACACTTTAATCTGTAAATTACAGTTTAATCTGTAAATTACACTTCAATCTGTAAATTACACTTTAATCTGTAAATTACACTTTTTACTGTAAATTGTATATTTTTAAACAACTTTAAAGCTTAGTCATCTGTGCGTAAGTTGTTACAGTGTTATAAGGTACTATGCTGTGTTACGTGGCTAATTAGTTGTTAAAATGTTTCGCTACCGAAAGAATCTAATTAATTACTATTTTGCCATGGGTTTGAATTACGACGAAATATTAGCTATGCTGCATTTTCGACATTCCATAACAATTAGTATGAGCACTTTAAAACGAGATTTGAGGAGAATGAAGCTAAGCCGAAAAACAAATTTCTCTGCAATGAGAAGTGTCATAAGCTTTATAGAAGAAGAATTACAGTTGTCAGGACAACTGCATGGTTATCGTTGGATGCATTTAAAATGTATTCAACACGGACTTGTGGTTTCTCAACATACAGTGAGAATACTTCTGAAAGAATTGGATCCAATCGGCGTAGAAACAAGAAAAAGAAGAAGGTTGCGTAGAAGGAGGTATTCTAATAAGGGACCAAATTTTGTGTGGCATATTGATTCATATGATAAACTAAAACCATACGGCATATCAATTAACGATGCTATTGACGGATATTCCCGCTACATAGTGTGGCTGCATGCAAACAGAACCGCAAGTGATCCCAAAGTTATTGGTGGCTACTATATTAGAGCTGTCGAAGAGTTGGGTGGATGTCCACGCAGAATTCGCTCCGACTTGGGCACAGAAAATAGAAACGTGGAACAATTTCAAATATTTCTCAGAAGAACCCCAATAGATAATCAGGATACATTTTTCGGAAATTCAAGTTTTTTATATGGAACAAGTCAGTCGAATCAAAGAATTGAATCGTGGTGGGCAATATTAAGAACTCATTGTTCTCAGTTTTGGATGAATATATTTCAGAAAATGAAAGAAGATGGTGTCTTTACTGGTACCTACTTGGATAAAAGCTTGGTGCAATTTTGTTTTTTGAAATTAATTCAGGCGACTTCTACTAAATATCCAAAAGGGGTGAATCTAAAATTTTATTTTTTAGGAAGAATTGTCTGAAGTCGTGAACCAATGGAACGCCCACGCAATAAGTGGTACACGAAACACAATATCTCATAAAAGACGTCCTGTAATTATGTTTACACTACCAGAAATCTATAGCACGAAGAATTACTTGAGCTATACCCCAAAACGAAACATCGAGCATTGTGAAGACGAATGTGTATTTTTCAATAGTCCCTGCGACGAAGATGTTTATGAATTATGTAAAATTATAATGGATGAAAATGGTTTAGTTATGCCCAATGACCCATACGATTGTGTACAATTATATACAATATTAAAAAATACTATTATAAGAGAATTAGAACTTTAAATATTATAAACTAGAATGCAGGAAATCAACAAGTTTATTACAATAATCACTATTAATCCGAAAAAATCATACAAAGTAGAGAATAAACATAATTTATATAAAATAGTTAATATGCTGGTATAAATATAAATAATATAAGACAGTTTGAACTTGATGATCGTAGATAATTTTCATAAGTACTGGTATTGTCTGGTCAATTTATCTTGGCGAATTTAAAGAATGTTAAAAATACAAAAACTTTATCGATTAGTGTAAAGTAACAGTGCAATATTAACATCTTCTCCACATTGCATACAATGAGAGAATTGTTGTAAAATGCACTGCTACTTTAAAATAATTCATATTTTTTGGATTTTTACATTCTTTAGACTTGCCAAGATAAATTGGTCAGACAATATTATACACTGTGTCCATAAAGTAACCCCACCCCCCAACTAACTTTAGAACGACATGATATTTTTTTACAAAATTCGGTGTGCTGTAATGAGAAATTAAATACTAATTATTTTTCAGACCATATTAAAATTTTGTATCATCCAAAATGGCGACTGGGCGCCATTTTGAAATTTTTTTTTAAATGGGAAGGGGGGTCGAGTGACACCTCATTGGAAAGGTCTTTTAGTTCTGCGTCTGATCCTAAAGTTTCAAAGAAAAATATTTAGCCATAACAAAATGGCGATGTTTGAAGGTAAAGAAGTCTATTTAAAAAAACTAAGAATTAAAGCTTAAATTAATTAAATTAAGTGTTCGAAATGTTCACCATTCACTTCTTGGCACATAAAAAGTCGGTTTATGATATTCCTGCGTTACATTTTCATAAGTTTCTGGAGTGATATTTCTGCAAATTTCTGTAATGCGTTGCCCCAGTTCTTCAATTGTTTCTGGACGGGTTCTGTACACTTTCGATTTCAGATATTCTCATAGAAAAAAAATTCTAAGAAAGTTAAATCTGGGGAGTGAGTCGGCTATTCTACAGGCCCCCGCCTAACAATCGATCTGGCATCTGCCAAAAAAATGTCTGTTGAGAAAGTCAGAACCAGGCCTATAACAGGGTTCCCACTGACCTTGGATAACCTGGAAGTCATGGAATTAAAATTTGAACCTGGAAGTCATGCATTTTATGCAAAATTTGGCAAAAGTCTTGACTTTTCTCTTGATTTACAGTAAAAAACCTGATTTTCTTGCAGTAGTGTTAACATAATTTTAAAAAAATAAAAATTTTCCGATTGAATTTTTAAAATTGCCGCTTATAAAACTTTTCTGCTGAAGGTTTTTAAAATATCATTGAGGTACTTTTCTTTTCCTTGTTAAATTCCAAGGAACGTAATATGGCTTATGATTAGGTGCAAATGAGACGGCCATATACTGCCTTGTGAATTGATAAAAAACGCATAAACGTGGCTATTTTTGCTTCTCCAATTTTATTGATTTTTTTGTCGAGAGTTTTTGGTCATGGATATCCTGGAAAAGTCATAGATTCTAATTCTTAATAGTTAGTGGGAACCCTGTCTAATAATGAGGCGGCGCACCGTCTTGTTGGAACATAACGTTTTCAATATTATTTCAAGCCACCTGAGATATTTCTGGGAAAATTTAGTCCTGCAAATGAAAAAGTGGACTACTGGATAAGAAAATCAAAACAATTTTGAACTGAGCGAGTCCATTGGTTTGCAATCCGCCATTTTGTTTTGGCTCAATAGTTTTCTTTGATATTCTAAGATCAAACGCAGAACTAAAAGACCTCTCGAATGAGGTGTCACTCAATCCCCCTTTATATTTAAATTAAAAATTTCAAAATGGCGCCCAGCCGCTATTTTGGATGATACAAAATTTTAATATGGTCTGAAAAATAGTATTGAATTTCCCATTACAGCACACCAAATTTGGTAGTAAAATATCAAGCAGTTCAAAAGTTAGTTGGGGGGGGGGGGGGGGGTACTTTATGGACACAGTGTATATTGTATTTGGAAGTATTAACATACAGTAACAAAAATTTAATTTTTTCCTTTGACATATTTGAAGCATATAACCCAGCTAAAATTGAGAAGTTAGACTTCCATCATTTGATATACATATCAAAACAAATTAGTACCAAAATTTATTTTATCTTTTATTTCATATTACATGAAAATACAAAACTAAATTTAAGATAGGTGAACGTTACTATTGTATAATATGCAAAATGATAATATAACACTATTATAATAATTGTAAAAAAGTTAAACACGTACATAATAAATTTTTCCACAACATCAAAACGAATTGTTTTGGTTTACAGGCGTTTATAGATGTACTAATGTAAATACTATATGAAGACAAAAATTTCCTTTTGCAATTAAGCAATGACACAGATCAATGTACATTGGATCTCAAATTGGATGGTGTAGCATGGCTATGTTTTTATTAGTGAAAATAGAGATTGGATTCAATGGACAATGAATTGCAGTTTTTCATGCTGGTTTATATCCCGTTCAGAAACATCACAAATTTTCAGCCATTTAACTGGTATCTTTAATAAATAAAAATGTTTACGTAATTTTCATATTCAATGGCTAAAATTTATAAACGGGATATGAATCAGTATGAAAAGCCGCAAAACATTGCCCATTTAACCGAATCTCAAAATTTAATAAAAACAAAGATACCATACCATGCTACACCTTTTGAGATGCATATACATACGTTTTAAATTAAATTATGTCCATTATCCACACGTTGGAGTTCAATACTGCGTTCATTTCACACCTAAAATCTGGAAAGTTTTCGTATGTATCCGATAGTTCTAAAATGTTACCACACGTATGAGCAACGGGGGTTCTTGCAAAGCCATCGGTTTTATTAAACGCGATTTTTATTTTTTGGCCGACAATTGTATCTGCACCAGTGCAAAACCTCAAAAAAGCTGTCAATGTTTTCTCATCTCCCTCTCTTAAATACACTCGTGGACAGAAATATTGCATATTTTTTTTTAAAGGCTTTTTTTAATTTTTCTGCTGCATTTGTGTAGTTTTTATTGTTAAGTGTCTTATATTGAAGTGTCCTGCATGTATTGGTATTGTCTAACACTCATCTAGACATCTAAAAATGCTTAGATCTATTCTTTATAAGTGAATTAGCACTATGTTACAATTATGCCGATATCTTATAATGGTTGATAGTGTGCTTTGGTGATTCACAATGACAGATCTTGACATTTCTAGTGCATTGTGTATTTTCTGTTAGTAAGATGCCACATCTAAATGAATTAGTTGCTGTTAAAGTTGTAACTTTAGCTAATGAGGGTCGCAGACAAGAAGATATTGCACAAATGCTGCGCATACATCAATCGACGGTTTCTCGTGTGGTAAAACGATACGAGGAGACTGGGGAATACAGAAGGGGGCCTGGACAAGGACGTAAAAGATGTACAACGCAAAGGGATGACCGCTATTTGCAAATTCAAGCTTTGCGAAATCGCACATATACAGCTCCGCATTAAAAAATTAATTACTGAATACAAGGCAAGTCAATGTAAGTTCAAAAACAGTACTGAGGAGGCTAAAGGAAGCCGGTTTAAATTCAAAACGTCCAGCCAAAGTCCCTCGGCTTCGCCCACATCACAAAACTGGCCGGTTAGAGTTTGCACGAGCTCATGCTGTTTGGGATGAACATCTATGGAGCAAAGTTCTTTTCACAGATAAGACAAGAATACAATTGTGGAAGCCAGATGGACGTGATCGAGTGTTTAGAAGAGTTGGTGAACGATATGCTGCATGTAATCTTGTGCAAAACGTTAGCTTTGGCGGTGGCTCCATTATGCTATGGGGTGGCATCAGTTGGGACAGTCGCACGGAGCTTGTTGAGGTGAATTTGAGAATGAATGCAGACTGGTACATCCGCAACATCATTGAAGAACATGTTCTACCATATGTCGGCTTTATTGGGTACGATAGGTTTGTGTTAATGCATGATAATGCCCGCACACATGTGGCCGGAACAGTGCTCCAGTACCTTGAAGATGCCGGGATTGCGTCATTTGATTGGTCACCATTAAGTCCCGATGTAAATCCCATAGAGCATCTATGGGACATCCTCAAACGCCGTATATGAGCTCGAAATCCAGCCCCTAACTCAATTGCAGAATTACGAATTGCAGCTCAGGGAGAATGGAATCGAATTCCGCAAGAAACCATTAGAGATCTTCTGCGAAGCATGCCCAGAAGGATGCAAGCTGTAATTAGAGCTAGAGGGGGAAATACCAAATACTAATACATCTTCATGTTACCTTAAAATAATGTTATCTTGCCGTTATTGTTGCTCTTTTCAATTAAATGTTATAACCAAAATCACACTATTTTACTGAATCGTTCACGAATCTGTTCTAACGCTATCATATGTAAATTAATTTATTATAAAACAGTACTAATATACGTAGGACACTTTAATATAAGACACTTAGCAATAAAAACAACATAAAAGCTACAGAAAAATTAAAAAAAAAATATATGCAATATTTTTGTCCATGAGTGTATTTTTTTTTTAAATCTGACACAGTTTTTTCATTTGTATTCAGATTTTCGTCTAAAGTAATTAACTGCAATACATTTTTTGACGTAGGTTGATTTAATTTATAAATATCGTGAAATGTTGATTTTGCCATCATATTTTTAAGATATTTGACCAGCAATCTATCACAAACATGGGTTTTTGTAGCAATTCTTTGTGGGCGATATCATGAATTATTTGATGAATGTTATCCTTTGTTGCTTTCCACTTGCATTCCACAGTTTCCAGCACATCAAATAATTCATCCAAATCAACGGCTGTAAAATCATTTAATGCCGTTTTCAAAGTTTCTGATGCACTTTTATCCATATATTGACAAAATGTAGATTCCAAAGATGTATCTGTTTCGCTGAAAAGACATTGTTCCATGAATGGTGGCGCCAGTTTAATTGGATAATATTTTTCTTCCTTGTAACCTTTGTATAAGATTTTTGCCACAGCCGTCCACTTTTCAACCCCAAAATCATGGCGTATGTAGGGTACCTTTACATATGTACCAACTGTGTATTTCTCATAAAATGATCCCCAAAATTCGCTTAACGCATCTCTGAAAACGCCGCCAACATCGTATCCAGCCTCGAGTTGGCCATTTGAATTTGAAGCGGTGGGCAATCTTTGTCAAGAGATAGAAAAGCTTCTATTAATTCATCAACAACTTGCCCTCTGTGAAGAGTAAGTTTAATAGGGGGTTCCTTAATGTATTCTATTTCAGAAGCAAATATTTGTTCTGTCACTCTGCCGCCTTCATAAGTTGTCATAATGTATGAAGGTTGTTCTTCTAACGTTTCAGGTATAACTTCCACGTTAAAAAGTGAAGCGTCATTAAGCAGACTATGGAAGGACTCGTAAGCCGTGGGTAATGTAGCAGAATTGTGAGAATTCTGTAAATTATTAACCGGACTATCAACTACGTTTATTGGATCTGCTAAAGTTGTGGTTGCAACTATTTCTGTTGTAGCCAAATAGAATCTTAATTTCGACAGTGCCGTTATGTTAAATATCTCTTCAACAGTTAAATTCGGTTCGAGTGAATTATGTTGAAAATCCAATAATTTCATTGAAAATTTGGATATATGCCTTTCGCAGATAATCTGTTTGGAAAAAATAACATTTTCGTTTTGTTTATTAAATCTCCGCAATTTGCAGTTTTAAGAACTTCAATTTTTCTAGTGCCGCCACCTTGCCTGGTTCTAACCTGTACATATCGTTCTCCAGTTAGGCTACACAACCATCCCAATTCGACAAATCGTGTAGTTTTTCTAGATTTATTTACTTTATTCATACCCTCTTCTTCATCGCTGCTGCTTATGATTGAACTAGATGCGTGTTGTCTATCCTTTTTCTTAATTTTTTTGAGTAATTTTTCCAGCAAACCTTGCTTTTTTGTTTTCTTTTGTTTGCAGAAATCGAGAATGGCGATTCGGTCTCCATATTTAGAAACATAATTTTTCAATAATGCTTCATCCATCACCCTTATAGCAGAACAGTTGATCTGTAACAATAAAGTTAATTTATATAGGTGTCCTCAACGTTACGCCTAAGCCTTTAATAATAGACTTTAAGTAAGTAAATATAATAACAAGAAAATATAAGCCAGAAGTCTCTTTCCATCAAGCCGGCGTTATGAAGTTACTGCAACTAATTATCGGTCCAGCTCATAGACCATTGTTACATAATTATAGCTTTTAAAATAATTTTAAATGAAGTAAGAAACAAATTTCTTCAAACAATTTTCTTTAAGGCGGATTGGCCCACAAGGGCGATATTTTGGAAGACATATAGTGTAATCGCATTTTCGTGGAAGAGGATGTTTGGGCTAGCTGGTGCCGCTGACGTGGCGCCTGGAGAAGCCTAAGCCTCAACGAAAGCGCAATAAAATATTTAATAATATTACGCAATCTTGGTTTATGCAGTTTCTTTTGTAAATAAAGTTTTTGTGTTTTTGTATTGTGGATTTCTTTTAATAGTAACTAGATTGTCGGGCCAAACCAACATAAAGCATTAAATAAGTAGGCGCTTGTGGGGCCGCTATCCGCCAAAATTTCACGCGTCGGATTCTTAGTGCCAATCCGCCCCTGACTGCCCAGTTAGCCAAGTATGAACATAAATAATAGTCAAAATGTAATCAGTATTATTTCGCAACAGAATGATTGGGCTCTAGTTGCAAAACCCTTCCATTTTAGGACATTATAAATATTATTAGCATTACCTTAGCAGTAAGTAAAGTTGAATTGGTACACTTACATTTTCCTGTCGGAATTTCAGTATGATTTCTTCGTCTAGTCCTCTACTGCGCAAAAATTGTTCCAACTCCATAATTTAAAAAAAGAACTGTTCTGCAATTAAGGAATTTGTTCATGTAATAAACAGCACATTATATTCTGATATCATTGTGAAAGAGGTAGATATGAAGTCTCAACATATTCATGCTGAATAAACATAATCAGTTTTAATTGTAGTTAATAAGAGATTGTACTAATAATTCAAGATATACTTACCACTTTTAATAATTTCTCTGTAAGACACTAAAACATGAACAGTTATTCATCAAACAATGCAAATAAATGACCTTGCAGCCTATGTTATCCATATAATAGCGTACGTGGGAATCCCCTTGTATTGACCACTAACAGGTTTAATAATCGAAACTACGGTGTTATTTTTAATACCAACTGCTTTCATATTTAGAACAGTTAACGGAATTAACCAGGGAATTGGGTCTTCTATTGGCATTAGTATAATACTTGTGCACCTACAACATCGTTATCTACTAACGCACAGATTGTTTAAAAATGTATAATTTACAGTAAAAAGTGTAATTTACAGATTAAAGTGTAAATTTACAGTTTAATCTGTAAATTTACAGTTTAATCTGTAAATTTACAGATTAAACTGTAAATTTACAATTTATTCTGTAAATTTACAGATTAAAGTGTAATTTACAGATTAAAGTGTAATTTACAGATTAATGTGTAATTTATAGATTAAAGTGTAATTTACAGATTAAAGTGTAAATTTACAGTTTAATCTGTAAATTTACAGATTAAACTGTAAATTTACAGATTATTCTGTAAATTTACACATTAAAGTGTAAGCTATACTTAAAAAAAAATAACGTGGTCCTACAGCTCCGTCGTAACAAATAAAACACAATTTAATTACGAGATGTCTTTATTAAATTCAGCTTGCACACTCGAGCTTGTCAAGTATATATAATAAACTAAAAACTGAAAAGGTTTTAAATACACAAATGAGTTCACATCGGAACCACATATTTTTTACTACATCGCTACGTGATATTTTGTGTAATTCTAATATCAGCTGCAGCTTGAGTTTTATGTAAACAAACAGTTCAATTCAAACGAATACAGAGAGAACATTAAGTTGATTTATTTTGTAATGTGTTTTATATAAGAAAACCAACAGTATACGTACACAGTACATGTATCCTCACATTTTTTTTTGTTTTATAGAATTTATTATCTGAACACAAAATACGTGGTAACATAATATACGAAATTTTTAAATATGAGCTCATCCGTCGAAATATGACTGGTCATTGTGGTGCAAAAAAAGGAAGCCGAAACTATTTATTATGATTTGGCACGTTTAGAAACTTGATTGTATAGCTGGATTTTCATATTTTTCCATCTGCATTTTCATTTTTTCTATACTTTCAGTATAGGGAAGTATTGATTTCCTGCAAAATTTCAAAGTTGAGATTTTAACGGAAATAGTCGGGGGGGGGGGTCCATGGACCCCAAAAAAGTAATTTAAAAAAAATGTCTGTGAGTGGGTGGGTGGGTCCGTTACGCTCCGTATCTCCAGAACGGCTGGACCGATTTTGATGTGCTTTGGAATGAGGGCGTATATCAAAAATTCACCGACTAAATAAGCTTTTAAAGAAAAACCGGAAGCGGAAGTTCGACATGTTTTTTGGTAGCATTTTTTCAGAAACTGAATTTTGGAAATTTTAATAGTGGAGATTAAAGAAGGCCTTAGGACAAATCAAACGATTTTTTACCGAACTCTCTAGCTTTAAAATGGCGGCCGCTACGAATTTTTGAACATTTCGACTTTAACGCCCATTTACTCAAAAACCAGTTATCTGATTGGAATCAACTACATCTTGTTTGGTATCCCTTCAAGGGTACTATACCATGAAATATAGTTAATTTTGAAAATAAGAAAACGATCGCAATGACATCACACCAAAATTTTGGAATTTTTCAAAAAAATATTTCTCAAAAACTGCCCACACGTTTTTGTTTAAACTTTTTAAGCTGATAGAGCTGGGAATCTTCTACAATTTGTTTTTTTTGCGCATTGCTATAATTTCACTGTGACGCCCTCTATGAATAATTGAAAATTGGTACCCTTTTATTTATTTAACGGGGGGCAATAAAATATTTCTGTTAAAGCAATATAGCTCATCATTGATAGCAAAATCCGAATATCATAATATTTTTTTGATTCTTTAATATTTAGGGGGGCTACTGTTCCCCCCCCCCCCCCCCCCCCAAATTTTCGATACAAAATTAAAAATTTGGTTTATTCTTTTGTTTGCTCTAGGAGAATCTTTTTACAAAAAATCAAAAAATCGAATTTTTTGCCCCTTAATAATCTTTTTGTCCTTAAAAGAATTTCACATACTTTCTACAGCAGTTGTATTCTTGTACTAGTCGTTTAATGTTCAGTGTAGGCTAACTTTTTTACATTAATAGATAGACTCGCAAACCCAAGAGCAAAGTTGTAGGGCAAATTCTTCTCGATTGTATTTAAGAAAAAAACTTGAGTTTCCAATTTTAATATGGTGGCCACGGTAAAAAAATAACTTTTTTTTAAATGGAAACGTCTCATTTTGGCTTTAAAATCAGAAAGGTTTTGAAATTCTAAATACAAATTAATAAGAGTAATTTTTTGCTAAAAATAATACTTCTCGAGTTATTAATATATTTTCAAATATCAATTTCCGCGCTTCCGTTGATTCAGTCCGAATATTTTACCCAATCTTATGCTTGCAGCGCAGCGGTCGGTCTTTCTTCAACCGCTTCAAGATGTTACAACTTATAAGAACTATTTACTTTAACTAGTCGTGTCTAGACAGGTGTATATCGAAAGTGTTGGAAAATATAAAACAATGTATTTCAATGTATAGGAAAGTCCAGGCGAAGTGTTTCGCTCATTTTTTTAAATGGAAACGTAGCATTTTGGCTTTAAAATCAGAAATATGCAGAAAGCAAACATATTTTTTATTAATACAGAATTACCAGTAGGAATAATGGTTCCAGTGACGTTAATATTTGTTTTATCAGAATAAATGTGTAGTAAAACTTGCTCAGCATAAAAGCTGATTAAAGTTTAGTGCTGTCTGTTTTATGTATTTTTTTGTTTACTGTATATGACTGGTGGTGCCACCAATATTTTTTAACTGCAAGTATCTTTCTTTTCATATTTTAATGAGGTTTAATATTTGTTGTCAGTACCATTTAGTTTTACGTACTTTTTGTACCAAAAATTTTGAAGATAATCTATAGCACATAAGAAAGAGTTTAACAAATAAGTTAAGTCGCCCTAATTTTGAAAAAAACTTCTGTAGGGCTGGTTTTCAATTGTGTTCCAAATCCAAGACAACCAGCCCTGAGGATGTTCCGTGGAGGTGAAACGCCGGCAACCTCCTTACCGATAAATACACCACGCCATCCTGGAAGCCAAAAAGCTACCGTAATGGTCGTGGTAGCCTACAACTTGTGTAATCATTTTTAGTGTAAAGCTGGCGGCACCCAACATGACAATAAGTACTTAGGGCCAGGGCCGCAAACGTAATTAGCCATAAAATATTTTGAGTTTATAATTTAAATTCATACAAAAGTAACTATTTGCGTGAATACTTCTTAATTATAGGTATATTATCTTTTTGGCCAATCTAATTTCCGTAATAATTTTGATGTCTTTTTTTTACTTAAATTTGGTAAGGACATCTTGAATGTGAATTTAGAAAAAAATTACTGAAACAATTCCCAGCAACAGATTCCGGTTAAAAACGAAAAGAGAACCTCCGGAAAAAACAGCGCCGAAAAAACCTAGAAAAAGAAGCTTCGTTAAAAACAGCTCTAGAAAATCTAGGAAAAAATTTCTCAAGAATCCGCCAAAAAAAGTCCTTTTCGAAAAAAAGCCTGGAAAAAAGTGATTTTTTTAAACGTGGCACATCTATCCGGAGGACTGCTCTAACGGAAGATTTTCAAAATGTTTTGTGATCCAATAAATTGGTGGTGCAGTAACGGTTAAGATACCAAGTTCGATTCTTGCTATCCTGCACTGTGGGTGTTTGGGGCGTTTTAATTTAAATTTTAGATGGGGCCTAATAACCGCAGTAGCTGGGGCTTCCGTAGTGCACGTAGGCATAAAAAAAAATTTGAGATTTATTTTTAAAAATTTACAGGCAAATAGATCTGAAAATAAATGACACCAGAAACAAAAAGCTTGTCAAAAATATGAAATTAAAAAGGCAGGATTCCATTTAAAAAAGCAGTGACGTCATTAATCAAATTTAGTTAAAGTAAACCAAACTGAGAGCATCAAATACGTAGTTTGACCTTTATCACAACTTCAACTTTTATTCTACTTCAAATTTAATTTAATAATTAAATACTTTACCTGCAAGCTACTGGTTTTGCTCATAATGGCAATGTAATCTTGCCATCGCATTGGTTATATTTTTTTAAAGAATTTTTAGTTTTAAATTAAAATGCCGAAATTTAAATAGTAATTTTCATTTTTATATCGAATTGCTGGCTTTATTTCTACATTAAATTCAAGTTTAAGAAAACAACCATTTCATATATTTTTGATTAATTACTATTTAAATTGATGTGGCAGTTTTTTGAGCATGATTACCGTTAGGTTTATTATGCTTCCCTTATAGTACTTAGTACAACACTAAATTGTATTGAACTGTTAATGAAACGCCCTTCAGAATTTTTTACAAACGATGTTTACGTTTACAGAATTTAAACCCCAGAATTGTAATCTGTGTGTAGTGGTCTAAATGAACCTTAAAGAAATTCCTTGCTGTGCAAAATTCTTAGCGAACTGTCATTTTAATCATTAACCTCCCTTTTCCCCCTAAATAAACGAGAGTCGCAGCAAAAGATCAAAGCTTTATGAATCAAAGTCGGGGATTTAGCGTCGTGACAACGCTCCATCGCGTCCCTCGTTTAGAGCCATGAATATTTGGAAAAGTCGGAAATAACCATTTAAGTCCCCCCCTCTTCCGCCCCTCGTTCTCTGTACCATACTTCTCAGATTTGGCCCAACAAAGTGATTTATATTTCTCAAGGACTAGAAAACGGAAATTAAGGGAAGGCTGGCGTTTCGCAAAGAACTTTTCGGGGTTGTGTAGTTATGAAATAAGTCGAGATTTGATTGAATAAATCATTAATGTTAAGGGTAAAATTCTCAGTTTGTAGGTGGTTATAATCTGGAGGCGAGAATTTAATTTTCATTAATGAATTTGCTTTGGGTAACGTGCCGAACGTGTTTATGTTTCTGAAGGAGTGCACACCGTGTCGGCATTATTAGTTGTTATTCACCCTTGGCTGTGCTGAAATCATAAAAGCTCTAATTCAATTAACACGGGAATCCAATCAGTGTTTCCCATATTATCTGCAATTAATTAAAGCAAATAACATTAGCGTGAATTCGATTATAACCGAAGTGTGTGGGAATTATCTGGCACCTAGTTTTATGCCCGGAATTGGATAGGTAACGTATTCCGGATCCGTATAGTAATTCCGGGCGAAGAAAGCAGCCAGGTGCCCAAGGATTTCTTTGTTATCACGCTAATATAAATTATTTCCACTGCTCTGTTGGGAATTGCGTTGTTTTTCCCGACAGTTTTTTAGCGGCTTTGTTTCTCTGGCAGAATTCATTTCGAAAGGAGAAATGGAAGATTTTTGTTTCGCCGTGATGTATCAGAACAGGAAAATCATGTTTGAATAGCGCAATTATCTCGAGGGAATTAAAACTATTATCTCTTAGAAAGCGATAATAATTATTTTAGTACGAGCCAAGATAATTAACAGCAACGTTCTAACTACAATAAGATAATTTATAAGATCGAAGAGCGAACAATTTGTTATATTTCTTTTGTGTTGTGTAAAATCGGCTAGTGGTTTGTTTTTCTCGCTGAACAAACAAAGCAATTAATACAAACAGTTAATTTTCACCACCGTTTATGTATTAATGATGAGGAATGTTCGTGAGATTAGGTACACAAGAATATTTGAACTCTGCAAATTTTAATTAAAAAGTGCTTGTTTGTTTTAAAATATTAGCTGTTTGGGTAAATCCTGACGCAGTCTTCTCGCTTAATTGGGGAAAAAACATTTAAAAAGCAGAAAACTGCTTCGTAATTAATGTTTTTCAAAAACACTTCAAGAATTTTAATTTACTTAAATCGTCGCGCTTCTACATTCCAAATGTCAAACTAAAACTTACGTTAGGCCACATGTTGAGAATGTCCAATAAACGTGTTTTAGTGCTTAACTGTTTTTT